>JAMPIV010020760.1:0-20000 GCA_024509875.1 Oreohelix idahoensis | reverse complement strand
CGCACCTCACACGATTATATATATTCCCTACTGAATCGTGTAATGGTGTGTGTATGTTGTCTAGCAAGTGTCTAGGGTTTGCTATGTGTTGAAGTGTTAGAAACTGGACAAACAACTAAACCTAATTAATAATAACAATGATTTTTTAAAACAAGTCACAGGTTTTTTAAGTTTTCAATATTAACACTTATTTTTTTTAAATTTATTTTCTGTATCTTTGTTATTCTTTTAGTAACAGGAATAATCAACTCACAAAAATGATAATATTAATATTTACAGCCAATATTTCACAAATATGTTTGAGTCTGTGTTTTTCCCTACAATTATTTATATGATCAAGCTAGAATAGTCGTCAAGTATTACTTGATCCTAGAATAGGGTACAGGTTATTCGAATCTCGTTTAGATTCATCACTGTTGACACATTAAATATTATATTTAGGGGCACAAATTGAGAGTTGGCATTGTCCTTGACGATATCAATACCAATTTACGATTGCTTATATCTGGGGATTTATGTGGTCTGGTTAACAGGCTGACTGAAGAATTACAATGCCAGACCCTCCACTGCCAGGACCGTTTCTGATCTTGTAATATAACTTATGTGCAGGCACTACTCGAGTAGATCATGGGCATAACGGCAGAATACCTTATGGTCAGGTAATTGATCACACCTGGGCTCACTTTGAATCGTTGAAGAAACCAGCATAAGAGAAATGTAATCACTAAATAGTTGTGTTTATTGCGATATAATGGTAAACAGGTCAACAGAACGTGCAGTGCAGAATATAGCAAACATCGAAAATTAAAAAAAAACATTGGGTTTTTTTTTTTTTTTTTTTTTTAAAATCTTATCCTTGTCTCTTTAACACACCTTTAGTGATCAAAATCTTTACAAACAAGTGGCACCTTAATACTAACTACTAATTGGTTTTATGCAACGATCTTAGTAATCTTTAACACCTACAGCCAATCAGGGGACCCTGATTTCTGGCTTCTAGCGTTCTTTTTTTTCACATAACACTGAACACAAATTCATTCAAAAATATAGGACTCCTTCCCCTCTACCCACTCACTAACGGGGCACAAAACTTGAGGAAAAGATTTCAAGGTCCTTTCGTGTCTATACTGTCTTCATGTCGAATCACTATCTTTTATTTTCTTAATAGTTTTAAGATTCTGATAACATTACTTATTGATACCTGTTGTTATCTCTATCGCACGCCGTCATTACAATATATTATTTCTATGAATTATCTATTTCTAATGCCTTATGTATCGTTTTATTTCTACAATGCTTTCAAACAATAAAATATCATCCTACTCCTGCCTTATTCAAATTTGTAACATCAACGCATTCTAATGACCACCATTATGCTCATATACTCCGTGTTTCTGCACTCCATTACATCACTGTTGTACATCAAAAAAAAAATCTCAACGTTAATATAAATTTTTTTTCTTCTTCTCTTTAAAACTGCCGTTCATCATTCATTACGAGACTAAAGCTCTGTAGTTAATACGTCACATAAATAGCATCATCAAAGTAGCTGCGTCTGCTACTTTAAGTCCCTACTTCTTACGCTAGAGAGATACAACGTGTGTACGTGTTTTGCGCCTGTCTCGCATCCGATGCAATTGTGAGCTGTAGTAAATCTATACATTTCGAATTCTTGCTCGTTACAGAATAAAAGGAGAGGTTCTTCTATCTTCACCCGTATTTTTGAAATCTAAGCTATCTATCTACTCACCGCACCCAGGATAGCCGTATCAGTCCAGCTCTCGGCACCTGACCACCATGCAGTACTCCAATAAAGCAGATAAATCCAAACACCCGCTACTGTGCTGAAAGGGGCAGCATTTTCTCTACTCTCTCAACTTTTATACATGCGTCTTCCTGTTTATTCTTTTACACGTTTTTTGTTATGTCTTCGTACTTCTTCGTTGCCTTTGAAGGGGACATAGCTTTTAGGCTTACTGAACTGTGACACGTTTATTTTTCCCGAACCACGCTACAACATCGCCCACATCGCTATGTATAGTAAAAATCTATTGGCTTATGCTAGCATATAGATATATTAACTAGCATATTCTTATCACAGGATCATACATTGGATCTACTCTCCCAGACTATGGTCATAGTAGACGCTGTTAGTCACACTAATCATCACACGAGGCTGATTCTTAATTTAGTTAAACATAGGGAGTAAAATCCTTAACCAATCTTGGGGAAAAAATTTGGCGAGGACATCATATTGCATGAGCGTGAGTTGTACATACAGAATTGTATATTTAACGACACACTCTCAGACGACTCCTGCTCCTTGAATATTTTCACATGAAAGACGAGTTGGTTAAGTGGTAAGCTTGGGGGGAAAAGTCCTATTTATACACTTCTCCATAGTTTTTTTTGCAGGAACGTCTACTGAGCATGTCCTGGCCATATGATGCTTTCTCTGTTCGCTCACTTTTTTGGGCATCTTTGAAGCAGGTGTTCAGAATCTAGTCATTTATTTATTCTTATGCAATAGTTAGCCACACAATAGTTCATATCTTTAGCTTGTTGAATAATAGAACAGATATTTATCCCAATAAGTGAGGCCCTATTTTGGTGGAGAATCCGAAAAACACCTATCTTTGTTCCTCTTCTGCTGAGCTGGACTAAATCATTCTGCATCATTACTATTTTGGGTGGCCTTCCAGATACTCTGCATCCCACATGTTCCCTGTATCTACTTCTGAAAAAACCTTTTGCCTGTTTTGAAAATTATGCTGTGAAATCAGACTGAGATAAACTTTCCACACTCTTCCATTACCATTCTAACAAGCTTCTTTCATTACGCGGGTAAGTTGCAGTGAAGGTTGGTGTCGTGGAATATTTCCTAATCCACCATATAAACGAATTGAACAGGTAAAATAATATAAAGTCCCCTAACTATAATACTATAATATTGTAAATAAAGGGGAAGGGAAGCAAAGGGTAAAATAGAAAGCAGTGCTGTCACAAATGAATGTACTCGAAATATCCACCTTGTTTGTGTATTTATGCGTTCGTCTGCACCAATTTGTGTAAACGTTTTTCCCAACGTTTTGGAATATTAAGGCCGTTCTTGAATACTCTATTAGTCACGCGCCGTTCTCACAAATCAGCAATAATAACGGGTATAGCAATGTGCTACTCTTTCTATGAAAAACATAACTCTGAGGCAGACTGCCGTAATGCAAGTTAAACATAAACCTATATTTAGTAAATTTCCATTCATGTCGTTCTGGGTTTTGTACATTACCGCAACTATCATCATTACCAAAACGAAGACGAAGACAGAATGCGGACTAAATAGTGGAGAAGCGAGCGAGAAGGGATAACCGAGGCAGAAAGTCGAGGAACGGACAATTGCAGAGAATATACACGCGTTAGACTGCTCTGAAATGCCCACCCCCTGATCTAACGCAAGCGTATTAGCGATATCTACTCATCACGCGTGTAAGAGTATGACCAAATGCACTAGACTAACTTTTTCCAGGTATCGGACAGTGATAAAAATACACTACCCCAGTAGTACGCGCACTTTCCCAGAGTTAGGTTTATAAAATCAAAAAAAACGCTTATTAGGAATAGATGTAACAATAGTCATTAGTATGGGTTTAACGGTTGAGACACATTAACAGTACCCACAGACAGCACAAATCTTCTCGAAAACAGGTAGGTATAAGAAAATACATATTTTTGAACGCTAGCTACGTAGCCTCCGAGATTTGTAAATTTCGGATATTTGGGTTCCTTAGGGCTTGCTGACAAAGAATATGTGTTAAAACGTTACGCAAATAGTCCAGGAAATTTAATAAAATTATTGGGGAGAGAGAACATAACTACAAATAAAATAGTGAGGATAAAACTCCCCTAGTGACAGCATGGAAGCCAAAATCATTTTCTGCTCATAAAAATTTTTTTTTATAACGTAGTTTGCAAAAAAGTCAGAATTACGGTTACATGAATGTAGACCTACACATGCTAGTAACTACTTCAAATTGATTGCTCGATTAGACTATTTCATTGTGAGCGCAACAAATGAAAGCCTCGACCACGATTGCGTCGCGACTAATAAATACTATACTTTCGTTGTTAGGGAGAGAAACGGGGAATGGTTAACAAATTGTGTTTCAAACACTTGTCGAAACGGGTGGCCTCCATTGGTCAGCCACTCGCTGACAGATACACACTTGGGAAGCAGTTAGTTCGAAACCACTTCGTTTAAATAATAGCTTGATAAAGCAACAGTGCGTTGAAGCCAGCTCAGCTGTGTTTATATTTTGCCTTTAAAATAAAAATAAAAAAAAAAAAAATAAAAAACAGCCTGGAAACATTATAGCAGCATGGGAATTTGTGGCCAGTTTGTGCGCTAGAATTCATTGCTAATCAACGTATCTGTGTTTATTTCCATAATGAAAATGAGGGTAAGCCTCTGAAACCATGTACAATTATCGTTTTAATAGAAAATTGCAATGTGAATTAGTTGATTGATTGCCCTGATATTTTATAGAGCTGTAGTTCAGTGGCCAAACGTGAGGTAAAGCCTCTAATAATGCACCAAGCCTGAACCAGAGGGTTTCGTACGGAGAGAAAGTAAAAACGGCAATGGAAATGGCCAAATAGTGACCATCCTGACAACTGGAGATGACATTGAATAGAAAGAAAATATATGCTGGAGGAGATGGCAGAGGCGGAGTACCCATTAAGAAGGGTAAATACTTAGAATATAAAGTATTTCAGAATGAAAGCTGACCAGTTGGGCCTAATGCCTGAACTCAATGTTTGCTAGCTGTGTTTGTGATCTCAGTGTAGACAAGAAGAGTGGTAAAAGTAAGTTATGAAGTAGGAAAAGGTACACTCCTTCTTAGTTTTCAGGGACCGTGGTTCTTGATGAGAGGTATTCGCGGGTGGGGAGCTGCCCCTGGTCAGCAGCTTTGATGTGTGGAATCCATGAGTTCTGGACAGCATACTTCTCTTGCGTCCTTTTTTAGCTTTCAGTGAGCGTTGTCTCCTGATGCACCCAGAGGAGAAAGGCTGAGGAGTTCGAGCAAGATGTATTGTCAGTCTAAATTTCCTGCGTCGCCAATCACACGCCAGATGATAAGCGACGTCTTGGGCACAGCTTCGAGCTTCAATACATTACTGTCCCTTCCCCTAATTCTTGAAATGACTGACTTTTATAAAATTAAACATTTCAAGAGGTGGGAATTTATCCTTTGTACTCGTTAAATCAGGAATCCTTGTAGAAACATTACTACCAAATACCTGTCCCAACTAAAGACAAACTATTGAAGTCATGATGACAAATACACAACAGAGCTTGTGACAGACAAAATCGAGAAACCAGTCCCCTATATGATGTTACCTCATTTTTTTACTACTACACTATACGGGACTGACACAACATAGACTATGAACCACAAACTTCTAATAGCGCGCGTATTACAACAACTGACACACATAGGATTAATTTTTAATAAAAGTAATGTCACTACCTGAAAAGAATTCATATTATATCATTCTGTAACATAAACTTGATAATTAACATTGATTTGTCGATTCCTGGTTCCTTTGTAGTTGAAATCTCAGGAGCAACACATAATGCCTTTAAAAAGCAGTAATGAATACATATTGTTTTATTTGAAAAAGTTACGAGTGACTTCTTTAAAGATATTATACATTAGAGTGTTATATGTATGTGAGTAGTGTCACAGTGTTGTTATACCCTTTGAACCCGAGGTCCCGTAATTTCGGTACGTGCGTAAAAAATCCTACTCCCCGAGAGACCGTAATCTACGGTCTGACACACCTAGATTAGCCAAAATGGGCTGGGTGGGGAATGGAAATGTGTTAATAAAATATTGAGGTCAGAAAGCTACACATATCTGTGGAATGTTAGACAAGAGGCAGGCGCCCAACGACGTGATAATATCTTTCAATTTTTTACTACTGTCTTTCACACAATGAAAAGCAGCGTGTGTTGAAAAATCCAGGAAATAGCCATTCTTATATAAGGCTAACAACGGAACAAGCTAGTGTGAACTCTGTGCTCAATGATTCGGAGGATGATGAATTAGATTTAGATGGTGATTATTGTGAAAGTGACATCGAAAATGAATCGAGTGACGGAACTTGTGAATCAGATTATGATCAACTAGTTCTAACCCTATTCCTGGCCCCTCAGGGGATCGGGCTATGGTGCAGGGGCGTGGAAAAGGGGCGTATCCCACACAATGTATCAAGTAAATTTGAAACAGGGTTGGTCTACCGCAAATATATTTAGACCTATGTTTACCGTAGACAAAACATTTGTGCAACAGATAGGCCCTAAGAATATTCCAAATTCCATTTCTACTGAGAGTAAAGCCATTGAATTTTTGGAACTTTTCCTCGACAGTAATTTCTGGCACAATTTGTGTGTGCAGACAAACAGACGTGCAGAGCAAGTAAAAAAAGCAAGCAAAAAGCCAACCAGCTCTACTATGCTAAAAATTATAAAGATGTAACAGTGCCAGAGGTAAAAGCATTCTTGTGGACTGCGTCTTCAAATGGAGCACAGTGTGAATAAACCACGTTACGAAGATTACTGGTCCAGCTCGTCTTCGAACTTCATTTTGCAAACTCCTGGATTTCGCACTGTAATGGAACGTGATCGCTTTCTTGCTTATGGACATTTTCTTCATCTTGTAGATGAAGAGGACCCTGCTCTGAGGGATAAAGCAGATAAACTGTACAAAGTAAGGCCCATGCTGAATTTGTTGCTTCCAAGATTTCGATATTATTATATTCACCCTCACAACACTTGAGTTTAGACGAGGGCATGATCCCCACTAAAAGCAGACTTGCCTTCAAACAATACATAAAATCAAAGCCCGTAAAGTAAAGGGGAATAAAGGCCATACTGGCAATAACATTTGTGTTGTGTGTGCATACAAATTCAACACAAACATGTTATGACTTCCAGACATGGACTCACAAAGACAGACCATTCAAAAAAGTTGAAGACGAAATTCTGGTGGTAAATATTGTGAGAGCTATCTGTGCCTAAAGGAAGGGTCTACATGCTGGCGTCGATGACTGGCACACTAAGAGCAGGAGAATATTGGAGATGATCAGGTTAGTCAATTTTAAGATACAATAATAGTTAAAACTGACTATATTGTTGGGTCACAATAACTAGTTTGCTTATGTGGTCTGTTTTGTGCATTTTTTTGCTCAGGAGCCCAGGGGAATGGGATTTTACAGGCTGGGTGGCCAGGGTTCAAGGGTTAAGAGTAGTGGATTATAATAAATCGTTTTTTATCTGTGCTTGTTAATGTGTGCAACTTACACTCATCATACACATACCCTAGACATATAACGTAGTCATCACACTATTCAAGAATAATTCTGACTGAGATATATAGATATGTGGTAGCTAGTAAGGTTATCTATAATACACTAATTCTTTAATAGATATATAGATTATACCTTCCCACTGTCATGATCTCATGTTCAGTCACATACTAATAAGTCCCCTATAATAAATATTTATTAACATCCCACTTCACACAGGTGCGGTTCCCATTGTATCATACAAATAAATCTTTTGAATCTCCTGAACCATAGTTTGTTGCCAGTACTTATCTTAGGTCTTCCAAAAACAGGTCTGCATTAATTCTGCTCTTCAGCCGTTGCAATGTACTCTAATAGTAACATCTTTGAAGAAAAACTTGTATGTCAGTTGGAGCTTTCCTCTTGTTATTAGAACTCTGACTCCAAAATTTCCTAAGGTTCATGCCTCTGCTCTGAAGTTACTTGAGAATTTCCTGTTGCCACTGACAGTATTTTAGATGCACCTGCTTAAAGTTAGAAAGACTCCTCCACCTCCATCTTCTTGTTGTATTTGTTGTGATACATCTGTGTAGCAAGGGTCCAGATGGTTCAGTGGGGTTAATATTTCTCTATGAGTTTATGTTCTTTATGGACATTTTTTGTCTCGTTGCTGTAGTCTGGCTCCCTTCTTTTCTTCTTCTTCTTTCCTTCACTCTCGCCCTGAAAAGGACGGTCGGTGGTTGCGTATATTTGTGTCCTGTTTACGCCTAGGCTGCTGTGATACCTGGCACCTTTCAGGTCTACGACACATATCATCAGACTTTCTGACACGGCATCTTTATTTTCATAGAGACCGGGTTTGCCTTCTCACCATTTTGATCCACAACTCGCTCAGCCTGACTGCACAGCTGCAGACTGTTTTCAGGACCACACGTGGAGGTGGAAGTGCTCGCCACCGTCTTGAACAGCTCTGGTTCGCTGGTCCTGACGCAGGCAGTCAAGCTATGAGTCGCTGACTTGCGGTCTTAATTGTTCTGCGTCTTGAGGTCCCGCTTTCTTTTATCCAGGAAAGTTTTTCTGTCCAATTACTGGGCGGGGAGGTAGGAGGCAGGAAGGAAAAACCGGAAGGAAAACAAAGGGAAAGCGATGTGGAACAAGCGATGTTGTTTTACACACTTCGGACGAGCTTGTGTGCTGCAGTGTATAGTTGGGTTTAGTTGTTGGTACTGCATTTATGAGATCTGCTCTCAATCTTTGTTAAGGTTGATTCTACAATAACGGCTACTTGCTTTCTTCTGCTATGAAGTCTTCACCTCCTCCCAAGAGCATTTATCCACGGTACATTGTCTATTGGTTATAGTTCTGCAATTTATCCAGCTTTGTTTTTTGCGGGGCCTCCATCTATTTCTTCTATACACTCCATTTGGCTGGAGGTATAGTATTCTTTTTGAGTTCTTTAATAAGGTTATTGTTATTGTTGATTCACAGAATCGACGTCATGCACTCCTGGGCCAAACCCATCACTGGGTTGCTCAGTCTCCCTCAGCTCAATATGTCGCAAGGAAAGTGTATGAATGCTCAATTGATTCCTGTTGCCATATGTTAGGTTGCATGCACGCTGAGATTGCCATTTCTCTCATTCCATCCATACCCCGCAAGTTCTTAAGTTTAAATGACCAAATTCATTCATTACTCTAATTTTACGCTTCTTTAATTTGTTCATATGTGCCAGTGTCATTCTCAAACAAGGTGTGATCATTAATTGCCACTCAGTTATCTCACCCTCCCTTTTCATTTTTCAATAGTGCATCTTCTCTGTAGCGTGGCTCTTGAAGCTAGTCTATACACTCTCTTTCTTTTCATGTACCCTGCCCTTGACCCAAGGAACAGGTGAATCTCAACTCACAGTTCCTGAAGATTCAAGAGCACTTACTATGCAGGTTTTCCATTCATGTCGGATTCCATCACTCTTTGGACCTTCCCTCGAACATGGTATTGTGAGTCTGAACTCAATATACCACGTCAATTGCTTATATCGTAAGCACCTTCAGACAACCAACCTTAAGGCTTTGCATGCAGCAGCTTTACCTTGCACTCTACCTCATAAACCCCCTCAGCTGGGGGTTTTTGCTCCATTGTAAACCCGCTATGTTATTCAGCGACGATTCTGCCCTTTACTATAGCAGAGAAGCCCCCCACCCATAATTTCTCACCGCCCCACCCATTTTGAATTACAGATTCCAGCTGTACACAACATTTTCATCTTACACAGATTTTGATCATATATCCAGTTGATCAATTTCCATCTGTGCCTCCTCCTTTTGGACTCAAGTTTCTGGCACTCTCTGCCCAAGGGCTTTTTTTTTTATGATGACCTTAGTTCATGGTAAATTTCTAGTCCAGGTTCACTTACTCTTTAATATCGAATCTGTACGTACCCTCAACTCTGCCTAACCTTGTGAATAGTAATTTGTCAACTTGTGCTGTGCGTACCTGCTTAATCAATTTAAGCCACACTGCCTTGACCATCCTATGACATACGTTCTCGACTTTGTATGATCTTAAGCTCTCTTTAATGTCTTAGCAAATTAAGTTTAATCATATTGTAGGGTTGTGTGTCGCCTCTTATTGTCATGTGTGGTAACTTGCAATATAAGCTTTGGAGCTAAAGAGCATTTGTCATTTCCCTTTTTTATTTCTTGCAGTCCATTATGATTCTCAATTGCTTGGTTTTGAGAGGGGGGGGTGGGGGGGGGGTGGGGATCTCCGCACTTTTCAGATGATAATTTTAACCAATGTAGTTGTACTTAGCTGTATCGTTGTCCGCGATAATCTAGGACTGTTCTTCACTACACCCTAGTTGTGTTTTGTGTAGACGTGATCTTTTAGCATCGCATTTTGTTCTTATTAGTGAAATAACATAGACTCCCCTTTAAGCATGTTCCTAGAAACGATACAGCTTGTATTCCCTCATCTATCTCATACGCTTGTCCTGTGCTCTCAGCCGGTTTGTAATCTTTAAGAACTCTGTGTTTTTCCTAAGTAACTCCGATAACTGTGATCAAAAGGTTAATTTATAGGTAGTGTTGGATGTTATATGCCTGTGCAATGTAGTATTTTTTCATTTAAGATATAGGATTAGAAGTTATAAAACATACTTGCAGTTGTTAATAATGTGTTTATTACTGATCTCGTGTGTAGATATGAAAAAATATAAATGATTTTGACTTGGACCAGAGAACTAAGATCATCTGCAAGCATCTGATAAAATTCCTATTCTCTAGTGCTGGGAACATCTGTATGCTGGAAATTGTAAAACTAAATGTTCTTGACTCGCATAGACCTATTAAAGCTAGAGAATCACTTTAGAGAAAAAATGTATATTCTGTGTATGGTTTCTTTTTAGTAGTTGTCTTTGAGTTTGTTTGTTTATTTATATTCTTAATTAGTTGAGAGTGATGCATTAGATTATATTCTTGTTTTGTATGTGAGAAGTTTTAGACTTTGACTCTTTATAAAACATCTGTTCTTGTGTTCCTAGTGCGCAAAAAACTTACGCTAAATGCCTAACTGTACGTATTCTTTTTACCTCTACAAGATAGAGGCTCGTGCATATGTTTAATTATCTTATGAAATAAAGACGTGGAATGTTGCAATGGCTTGTCCAGTTAAATACACCTTCACAGCTATAAGAAAGATGCAATAAAAAACAGCAGGATATTAACCGGAGCTTCAGGCAACATAATAATGTAAGCAACTTAAGATCCATATTATAAAAAAAAAAAAATATAAAATATTTTATTGTATGAAAATTGATTCTTGATGTTGAAATTGACCGTTCATGATCCAAATAATGGAGTACCACACTCCTATATCAGTGTGACTTCTGTCAACAGATTTGGAAGGAATGGCATGTAACGCTTCTATTTTATGTGATCCGGTCGCAGTGAAGGACCACTAGTGTGTTCTCTATATCTGGATGAGTTGAGGTTTGTGTAACTAGGTGCAGTAAGGCATGAAGAAGAGCAGATGTTGTAGGGTACGCAGTTATAAATGTAAACCGTACCAGTATAAAGGAGAATGAAGTTTTAGTATAGGTCTCACAAGCCAGATAATAGCAGCTGGAAACTAGAGATACTGGTGAGGTATGTCTAGTGTGGGATATATTGTAAGAAATGTCATATATGTGAATGCCAAGTGAAAAAAAGCACGTAGGGCCTTGCAATGAAGTCGTTCGGCAACCTTGATGATTTGTGGTGTTTGTTGGCTCTAATCTATTGTGATTGTATATAATCTATTATTAAAGAACAATTTTGGCCTATATGAGATGAGGGAAAATGAAAGGTAAAACACGTGAGAAAAATTGGAAACACTTTTGATATGAACGAGTAGACCAAATAAGGCCTTTAATGCTGCTGTGCAGTATGTATACAGTTATACCCATAACTTGGCTCTTTTTGATTGCTGCTAAGACAGCTGAATGCACGTCTCAGGATTTGAGGAGTTGTGATTGATAATCCAAAGTAACTGTTAAAAGGACAAAAGACTTTAAGCATTGTAGGATACATCCTGAGTACCCAACTCACCCAGCAGATAGCTGTACTTTGAACACATCACTGAAGATGAAGATTATTGTGAGAGCACCAGTAGATAACTTATTCCAGTCAGGGACAAAGTAAGCACTCGCACTCGGTTAGTAAGTGGTTACCAAACTGCTTTAGCTGGCGAGGCCGGATGACCCAGGATCAAAACCCAGTTGCAACAGGACAGTGGATGAACGAGTATTTTTAAGTGATTCGACCGGGTCGATTTGGGCACTGGATAACTCCGGAGCCCTTACGTTTGATTAGTAGACAATGTAAAGTTCGATCAGCGGGTATTAAGTTCATTTGTAAGGAGAGTAGTGTCGTTCGACCAGGGACTGGTGAGCCTCTCCTGAGCGACCGTAGTCTCTAATGGGGTACTCTCTGAAATCGGAGAGTGATCTACGCCAGGAAAAATGGGAGGGACCACAGGTCTCTTTTACGAAAGGAAAAAAAAAAGGGATACTTTACGTTAAAAAATCAGTCTAGGTTTAGACTTTATCTACCTGAAACTTTCGAACTGGAGTAATAGCGGATGGTAAGCGAACACAAAAAAAGCTGCAAACTTAACTTTAGACTAAGCTAGACCAGACCATATGCAGTGACTCAGATCGTCAATATGTAATCAATTAGCTTTTTTCATATGTGAAATGTCAATGAGGCGATCAAATATACTGTCTAGCTAGAAGATAAGAGTTAAAGGCTCGCTTTCAATTTGTTAAGCTCAATTTCAACTAAGCTGTTTGTATTTTTAAACCTCAGAACTAGAGTCTCAGTCAACAGAGGAGATTTTCTGCTGCATGTTTGTTGTCAGTGCTTAAATCAATGTTCTGCTAATCTGACAAATAAATCAATTGTGTTACGTGTTGTGTAACTCTCAAGGTCAATCTAATGTACGTCGGTGCTATAAGTGAAAATAATGCATGTTTGAAATGCCTTCCTACTGGCATAAGCCTGTTGATAAGATCATTGCTGAAATTTGCCTATTTCACATGCAAGTCCTGTGACCCTTATAGTGAACACTTGTCCACCACTTTTCAGAAACGGAACTAAGCACTAAAAATAGGGTTTTTATGTGTTTTTGTAATACATTTACCATTTTAGGCAGGTTCAGCCGAAGACGTTGACATATGTTGACACAGATGGACCCATGCGTATGTCATGGACTGATGGCTATCCTCTGCAGGGGATGCTCAGGCTGCGAGAAGTTGCTAGGAGATTAGGCAGTTGCCAACTCTGTCAATAACAAACTCTTCTGTTGATCGTTATATGCAAACGGCAGCTTGTCAAGACATACGCTAGGTCAGGACATCCAAGGTCTACCACAACGATGGCAAGAATGACATCGCTGAACTGAGCCATGGCTTAAATGGTTTTAGTAAATGTTAACCAAAACATACCTCAATTGCCCGTTCCTTCCGCGAAACAGTGCCAGTGTATACTTCAGCGGTGGCATGTGTTCAACTTATAGTACACACGATTTGCACGTGAAGAGAAAAAGCAAATTTCAGCATGTTATCATATGGCTTCTGCCATGGATTAGCATTTTCGCAAACATGCATTATTTGCCCTTTGCCGTCCCGCCAACGTACATTTGATTGAACCTTGGAGCGGTAAACACACGTAACATCAGACTTTGGATTTATTGTCAGATTAACACAACATTGTTTTTGAAGCATTATGCAACAAAAATGCAGCAAAAGCCAAAACTTTTTTTGACTGGTTGTTCCAGGTTTAAAAATAAAACAGCTTTGTTTGAAAAAATTTGAAATGACCTAAGTACAATTGGAAAGTGTCCTTTATACTTTTTTTGATAGCAGTATATGTGCCCATGTGGTGAAGACAAACAAAAAGTATTAAACATGTCCTCCAAATAAAACTGTCGTCTCCACGAGGAGAGGAGAGCAGACCATGGCCTTCATTGACCCAATTGAGGGGTGAATGAATACATCACTGTATGGTGGACAATGTGAAGCCGGGAGACCAAGGGACTGCAAAAAATTTTATAGGGACAGACTGCAAAAACTTTATAGGACAGAATGCAAACTTTATAGCAGTAACAATGTCTTTTTTTTTTATTTGTTGTGATTATGTGAGAGTGAATGAATAGATGAAGACTTGTATAAATTAGGCGGACATCCCATGGAATTATCAGATTACTCTATTTTTCTGCAAGGCTCTATGTTAGAGTTTTCTATCACAGATAGTTATGTCTTTATTGTCTTTGTTGTTTCAGGTTTGTTTACTATGGTGACAAGCAATGCTAAAGATCTGGAGCATTCATGTCCAAAAGTTTCGGGAGCATGGACTATGTGATGAGAAGGGGAAGGGTATGGATTGTAGCGCAGCCTGAAGAGGAACTGTGAAAAACAATGGTAAGTTTATGATGGTTTTGGATCTTTCGTAGTAGAATAGAATTGGTACCATGCTCTTTAGGTTAACGTTGTTATAGTACCTGTAAATAGGTTACAGAACATCAAATGGCCCCACGATAGTAGCAGAGATGATAGAATGATATAGCAGACTTATGTTAACCTGGTTAAATTACCAGTAGGAGATATAGAAATTTATGGCAACAGATAGTGCACAGAGTATTGAATGTTATAGCAGACTTTTGATACGCCTGTTAAATACCTTTGGAGATATTCAGAGCTCATTAATGGCAAACTGGTGTTGTTATATATAGTGGGCAGATTGAATTGATATAGCAGGGACATTAGGTTAACCTTGTTAAATTTTACCATAGGAGAGATATAGAGCATTAATGGCAACAGGTAGTTGGAGAGAGTCAGTGGAGAGGATAGAATGACTCTTCTAGTAGATTAATTAACCTGTTTAAATTTCCATAATATAGATATTATATATATTGGCGATGGACAGGATAGTGCAGATGCCCCAGGAATAGGAATCGGGTATAGCAGAATTAGGTTATTAACCTGTTAAATTACCAATAGGATATAGAAGCATTAATGGCAACAGATAGTGCAGAAGATGGTGTCACGCTAGGTCTTTATATCATTATAAATTACCTACATCTTCTTCTTATCCTATTCTCTTCACCACAAATCTCATATTTATTATCTTTCCGTACTTGTTTTTCCCTGTATTTTTCGCCCATCACCGCGCTAGCGGAAAAATATTTTTTCTTCTGTATTATCACAACTGCTGTACTGTTTCTTTTCGTCAAAACTGAGAATCGCAGAACGACGTTAACTTGATCTACGTAGATGTCACACTCTGGACACGGCAATGGTGTTTGTGGACACGATCGGTATCGTTAGCTGTGTATATTTTACGGGTATTTCACTCGTCCCAGACATTCGTCTGCTGTTTTTTCCGGTCAGAGCGCTTGAACAATAACTGACCCAGTTTGTCCGGGCGGGGGAGTTATATTGGTGGTTTTATGGGGCTATGTGAGAATATCGCCTGTTCCAACCGGGCATGGGTCAGACAGCTGCTGTCTACAGTTTGCAGAAACTGCGAGCCCGCGTATATTCGTCGAACAAAAAGAAGAACAGAGAAAATTTTTTTTTTAGACTCCGAGCGTCGGTAGCTGTGGATAAAATCGTTCCGCAACCGCTATGATCTAGGCTATCGTAGTCTAAATGTGGGGATTTGAATACACTGACACGACGTAACTTCGTGGAGGTCAGTACATGTCCGGTGGCAGTTACTGACACGCAGTGAAGTGCTGACGTAAAAGATGTTGGGATGTAGTAAGAGGAGAAATAATTACGCTTGTATGACCGAAAAATAAGTTAGGGGCCCTTTGTCTACCATTTTAAGAATAGGGGCTAATCCGTTGTCTTTGTAAACTACACTTCATCTCGCATTCTACTTTATTATCCAGTAGACGTAAGGGCAAACTTCGTTCGTAGAGAAACTTTAAATTTATCTTAAGTGATAATCGTCTCTAGTTTCGTATGTTGACATCGGTAGTTAGTGCTGTGCTGAGGTTAGTGATTAATATTATATATCTAGTATTGTGTAGTAGGGTTTTTTTAAAGTGTTTAAAGCGTTAAATACAGCTCATTCGCCATATTCTAACTAGTTTCTTTTGATCACTGAGTGTATAATTTCATAAGTCTGTTTTTTTTTCTAGTGACGCATACAGTGGAAAGGAGAATAATAAAATAGCATATATTCTAAGCTTAACAAATAAGTAAGCTCTACTAAAGGAATTTAAAAAGTTGTTAACGGCTAAATACTCAGACCGAGAGATATTTTTGTGATCAAACTTATAAAAGGCCTTTAGACGTCGTTGACATCAGCGACATCGATTATCTGACGGAGAATACTTCACCATATTCCTAAATTCTGAAGAGATCGATTTTATGTTCTATAACTTATTTCACCGGAAGTTTAAATATAAGTCATGTGCTGTAGGCTTGCTGTTTTAAATGTTTAAGTTATTTTTTTTTTCTTTTTAAATTTTTTGGGGTACTATAATATAGAACTATCAAAAGATTTTATGTGCGTTTTCCTACCTATATACAGTGACTACTTCCACTGGCGCGCTGAGTGTGACCCGAACTTTACCAGCATTTAATAAGAGTTCATAATTGTTTGAGAAATAGACAGTTTTATTTCCCCTTATTTTGACAACACCGATGGGTTCTCTCACTCGTTAACACTCTTGGATCTGACGGTGCAAGTGTTAGATAGTAATAGCCATATCCCCCTAACGGGACATCTTTATCAACTAGACTAATGCAATCGAATACTGGGCCTGTGGAACAGATTGCTTAAGAATTACTCTTCCATAAACTGCTACGTAACAACTCATTTTGCTGCCTAGCGGGGCGGCGAGTTTTAATTACAATCTATGAGCAATATCTTATCCGACAGATGGTGGAGGAAAGTGACAGTTGGTGGAGGGGAACACAATAATTTACTGTTTTGTAGAGAGGTTGTCGCTAAGCGGGTCATCTTCCCTAATATTAAGTGGAAAAACTTCGGTAGTTCTGACATTTTGTGCTCGTATAAGCCAGTAATTTCTTACCATCGGGATGGTACAGAGTGACGATTAACTGGTGTAATCGAAATATAACTATCGCCTGAAGTCAAGACGTCTCCCAGAATCCCATTTTTTTAATGAATGAAAAAATTAACCACAAACAAAAATTGCAGGAGATATGGCAGATCTGTTGTACTAAGATACTAATCGAGCAGATTAGTAACACAGTCATATAAAAGTTATACGGTAGAGTGTCCCCCAAAATTTAGCGTGCTAGCCGCTGCGAAACCGGACACCCGATTGTTAAGTATTGTCAGGGGCTCCCTGCTTGAAAGAAAGAATCGATTGTGCAGAAAGCTACGGAAGGTTCATGGGAGGTTCGTCTGCTATAATACCGCCTCATTTGTTATATGTTTTCCTTTGCTTAGGCCCGCCGCACGCGGAACGAGGGATATTGCTGCTTAAGGTAACGTGTTAACGCTTCTAGCACTAAAGATACTAGCTGTTCAAAGTCAATGTATCCTTTAATGCCACGCTCAATAGGGAAGACATATGATACTAGACTCTACCACATGCATCTTATAACTTTTTTGGGCCATCTTTGTCATTGATAGTATCGAAGGATATGTGCGTTGCACACTGCAAACCTATGAGTTTTTAAGGATCTTAGCGCTGGTCTATCACCCTACTGTACGCATTTTTCTGATATTTATGACTATTTTATATATGTTTTTCCTTGACTGTATTTCTTTGGTGTTGTGATGGATAGTCAATTACCAATACATGATAAATGAAAATCTCTCTTGAACCTCTTCAATCTAGCTCATTGCTGTGTGAAGCTCGTTCGAATATTTAAATAAGTATTGTTATAGTTTTCCACGGAGTATCTAGTGTGTTTAACTGTTGTCACTTGAAGACGTGTGTGCCCCTTCTGTAGGAGTAGTGTATGTTCCTACATAGAGTAATACTATAGTCTATGTATGTCAATAGTGCTGTGCTGTAGACTTTATATATCTGTCGTAGGAAGAATAGGCCTGATGAAGAGAGAATATATTCCTTGTTTATATTTTTTTTTCCATTGGGGTACTTGTCCTGTTACAGAACTACTCAGTGTAGATGTAAATCCGTGCATATCACACTGCACACTCTTGGGTTAAATCTATTTTTTTTTCCTAACTCTCACTGTGATATATCACATTTCCTATCTATCTCACATACTAGTGAGTTCATGAAGGGACCAATATCCTAAAAAGACAGTTTAATAGTAAGTCTAGATGGCGGAAAAAGTAAATTCTGACAGAGCAGCATGGAATCATGAACGCGTGTTGTCTAAGACTTAGTTAACCTTGTTAAATTACATAGGAGAGATATTAGAGCATTAAGTGGCAAAGGTATTGTTGGACATGATAGAATGATCATGCCAACATAAGACTCTTTGTTAACTGTTATCATTAACCTTATAGGAGATATAGAGCATTAATGGTAAACAGGTAGTGGAGAGATAGAATGATAGGTAGACTCTAGTTAAACTGTTTTCAAATTACCATAATATAGAATAGTAAATAGGCAATCAGTATAGTGCAGAGATAGAATGATATCCGCCGGTTGTCATGACTTCAGCTATTACTTTGAATACACCTGTTTAAATTCTGCAACTTTGAACCCTTACTATAATATATAGAATATAAATGGCGACATGATTAGCCAGAGAGTAGTATGATTTAGCAGACCTAGTTAACCTGTTAAAATTACCCATAGGAGATATTGAACATTAATGGCAACAGATAGTGCAGAGACCGAATGTATGATATAGCTAGACATTAGTTAACTATTAATATTACATCAGTCTAGTATCTTTACAAGCCTCCACCTGTTGAAGTATAGATCCTCAACATAAAGAAAATAACACACTATGCCTCTCCTTGTTCTTTGTCCAGCTGACTTGTATCTGTTTCGCTCATATATTTCACTGAGGATGGCCTTCGAGGGATGCCAAAAGAATGAAAAAGCCAGACTAGTCGGTGGGTGGCCACTGTTTAAACTCAAGTTGGCGCCGACTGTCCTGAAAAAGAAAGTGCGACAGAGGTACACAAGTGGTAAGCTCCAAAGCAATGATATGAATTGCTCTTACTGCCCTACAAAGATCCTTCAGTGTCCACGAAGTTGTCATGACTGCCTTTGACAGTCTGCGGCTAAGGATCACAATGAAGAAGAAGGCATTCCGGTTCTGTGCTCCCTAACGGCTAAGATTCTTTACATGTCCTTTTTTTCTCTCACACATTGTCATTTCTGTTGTTCCTCAGTTTCTCTTCTATCTGCATCATAGGCTTTTTTGTATCATGCTTTTATTTCTCTGTCTCTTGGGGCCATGGGCGGAGGGAGGAGGCGGGGGGGGGGCGGGGGCGCACGGGCGGCATGGGTTTCAGGACAACGGAAGTGTGCTTGTACGCTAATCGCATACAGTAGGTTTTTTTTTTTTTGATTTTTGTGTTAATGTGTGCTTTAATAATGTTCCAGCGCCACCCACTTTCCCCTCAGGTCTTTTATACTATTGGTGTTTGTCTCAGTGTCATTCATTGTTTTCCATCTGTTCTCTGCTAGAGATCTGTTTATTATACCTGTTAATATACTTTCTGTAGCTTCTTATCTTCTTGTCAATCAGTCTACTTAGGTAGCTTGGTAACAGACCAGTAACACATGCAGTATGGACCGGCTAGGAAGTCGCTTTCGCAAACATTTGAATAAGCACTTGGCAGCTTATGTTATCTAGTCACAATCGACCTTCATTTCCTAGGTCGCATACTTTCAGCTATTAGATGTTCAGCCATAGTAGTGATACGTTACTATCAGTTCGGTATTCTCTTCTACCATGAGTGGTGTGTAGAGGTTTTGCAGAAGAGGACATCAGCATCATTACTATCCTCATCCAGCTCGTCCATTGCCTCCTGCACCTAGGCCTTCCACCCAGTCCTCAGTCCTTCAGAGACGCTACACTAGAATAGAATACTGCGCTGCTTATCCTGAGTGAGATCTCGAGGTCGTCTGGAGGGTCCTGTTACGATCCTGTTGGCTCTCAGTTTTCCATATCTTGTCGTGGTGTATCAGCGCGCTTATAC
>JAMPIV010020759.1:107500-126325 GCA_024509875.1 Oreohelix idahoensis | reverse complement strand
TGTTGATAGTATTAAGTATGTTGATAGTAGTAGTGAGTATGTTGATAGTAGTAGTAAGTATGTTGATAGTAGCAGTAAGTATGTCGATAGTAGTATGTATGTTGATAGTAGTAGTAAGTATGTTAGTAGTAGTTGTAATGAGTATATTGATAGTAGTAGTAAGTATGTTGGTAGTTGTAGAAGTAAGTATGTCGATAGTAGTAAGTATGTTGGTAGTAGTATTGAGTATGTCGATAGTAGTATGTATGTTGATAGTAGTAGTAAGTATGTTGATAATAGTTGTAGTGAGTATGTCGGTAGTAGTATATTGATAGTAGTAGTAAGTATGTTGATAGTAGTAGTGAGTATGTTGATAGTAGCAATAAGAATGTCGATAGTAGTAAGCATGTTGATAGTAGTAGTAATTATGTTGATAGTAGTAGTAAGTATGTTGGTAGTAGTAGCAGTAAATATGTCGATAGTAGTAAGTATGTTGACAGTAGTAATAAGTATGTTGTTAGTAGTAAATATGCTCATAGTAGTGAGAATGTTGATAGTAGTAACTATGTTGATAATAGAAATAAGTATGTTGATAGTAGTAAATATGTTCATAGTAGTGAGAATGTTGATAGTAGAAAGTATGCTGATATTAGTAAGTATGTTGAAAGTAGTAAGTATATTGATAGTAGTAAGTATGGTGATAATAGTTGTGACGGTATTGCCTCCCCTGCTTTGCAGTAGTGGTCCAACAGTGGCCAAAACTCAAGAGTATCTATTATAGGCTTCAATGGAGTCTATCTTTACACAAGATTACTCGTGGCAGAAATGTAGATAGAAGATTAGTAAAGCTGCTATCACATGGGAGTCTTCACAAGATATTCAGATAAGCGAAAACAATGCTGGCTGTTGCTGAGCACGTTAATTCTGTAATCTGCCGACCACTTTTGTGAAGGATTTTAGCACTTATTACTTTCAGCTCATTTAAGTCCCCACCCCTGATTTACCCAGTGGACTATTATTATTTTAGTATAGCTCTGTTTAGTGTGTGTGTGTGTGTAGTAATTTGACTGAGACAAACATGCACTAGCTTTAAAGTGATTAAATCGAAGTTAAATTTGTAACATTACAAATAACAAAATTTAATAATCACTTTAGGTTTGAACAGTTGGAAATAATTTGAATAGTTATGGATCAAGAAAGGTTATCCTCACATTCTTTAGGGAATGTGAGATATTACAAGAAGTTCAAGTGGCAGCATATATTTGAACTTAGCTGCCAATGACGGTTCTGCTCCTTCTTATGGGTTGGTTCTTTTCACTCTGCTCACGCTCGTCTCTGATCAAGGTTTTCGGAGGTAGCTCGTTTTCCAGAAAATATCCAGGAGAGTCTTCCACGTGCGTCCTTCGTCTTAAATCTTAGGCCACGGTTCCCTTCTTCTTCCAGAGATAGTACTTTCAACTGGTACAACCAACAACTATGGCAAAGAATAGAACGAAACGCTCTTCTGAGTATGGCGTTTTCCACCCCATAGTTATGGGTTCCTATCTTTCCATACCATCATCCCAATTACTCTCTTCAGTAAGAATTAAATTTAATCCCTCGGGATAAAACTTTCTTTACATTTAAATAGAACAGCTTTCATAATTACTTTATATTTAAATGAAAAGGTTAATAATACAGATAGAGTCTGTTTTTGACATATAAAATAACGAACTTCAGCAATGCTTTCAGTGAAGAATTCATCACTGATTCTGCAGATGATGATGTCTGGGACACTTAAACGTTGGATTCAGACATGGATATTGACCATAATGTCCCTGCTAACCAAATTTATGAAGCAGACACAGCAAGGTAATTTACGAAAACGATTGTCTAAAACTAGCACTAGGCATTTTAATAGCATGTTATAGCCTAGTGACCTAATTTTTTACAAATTACCATTTAAATAGTTACTATAACCTATTGTCTATTAAAATCGGTAATTATTTTAACATTTAGTGTAAAAAAATATTTTCTTTCCTTAATTTTTTAAAGGTTACCAGTCCATAGCAACGGTTGCTAATGACATGTATATTGCACAAACGAGCAGATACATAGTGGAAAAAAATAAAACAGACCAAAAAGTGGTGAAAGTTATATATATTTTTAGGGAGAGATAATGTTTAATAATATTTTAAGTTTATAATTGATTATTTTTAAAAAAAATTATCTTTAAGATTAAAATAAAATATAGAATGAGTGATTAAAAAAATAATTACCTTTAGTTCCTCAAACTGTAACTAACAATATGTCAAATTCTTTCATTACAGAAAAGGCTATAATGATTTGGATGGTGGAACCACTGTGTCAGTTCTGAAGTATCTACTCTATCAAGAGCCTAGGTTTCATCTAAAGGAGGAGAGTATAATTTCTGTTTGATTTCATTCATAAGAAATTCCAGAAACTTTATCAGTCTCGACAACATCTTTGAACTAATTAACGGATGGTTACTAATAAAGGCAGGTCTCCGTGACGAAACGGGGCGACCTCTATCGATCTTTGGTTCTCTCTGACAGTATCGGTACATCTGTGGTACTGATTTTTATTAGGTGCTGTCAATTATCGCATTTTTCTTTCCTTCTTTCTTTATTTTTTCTGCTAAGTAGCAGATATTTGATTTAATCGAATCGCCCTGTAGGTGATAAATATCACATTTGCAAGGAGTGCTACCCAGATTTGTGGTTATAGGCGCGACCGACTAAAACTTACATCGGTCTACGCTATCGGCTTAATTCACCGACAAGACCCGGGGTTTGCGCACTCATACGACAGATAACGAGATTACTGTCTGTGTGTCATGGGTGGGCAGACAAATGTGATGTAATTGCTTCCGGTCCTTGGTAAAAAAAAAGTAATCATGGATATTACATTTCAGACAATATGAGTCTACACATGTGTTTGTAAGAATGTATACAAGGCATCAGATGTCCATATATGGTAATACGTGTCCTTTGCAGGCACACACCTTATTTCACGTGGGACTATTTTGAAATATCACAGCCTATCCTGCATGATTTGAAATCATTGGATCTTTCTGATTAGATTCATAACATCACTGGAGGGATACAGGCTGACAATTTCACAGTTTTATTTCTCTGTGATTTGCACGCTCGCCAAGACACCAGACCTTCGCCAGAGGAAGAACTAGATTCATAATTACTAATTGTTATCCGAACCTTTTATTGGAGAACCAGATAAGACTTATAAAGCACAGGAAATATCTTTCAAATTTTAATAAGGAACAACCGGGACTAGGAAATTGAAGAAACACGGAGTCAGAAGGGGCAATCTATGTTAAAATTAAAAGAAATCCCAGACACTTGTTGTAAGAGAACGATTCGTCTCTTTTATTCATTTGTGCGACATTTCTGTAGCCAGGATTGGCGTAAGTTGGATTTACATTTCATATTTTATTACAAACATGTGAACTAACATATATATGTATATATTACCATATGAATTTTATTGTGTGAAACTCACTATTGGATGTCAAATCATTTGAGGCTGGCAACCTCAGCGTATAGAATGATGATTCATGAACCACTACTGCACGGGCTGGTGATTGCTTTATTGATAGTTTCGTAAAGAGAACTAAGAGCATAAAGTAGTTCCATATTCCCTATAGAGCAGGGAAGGAAAGATGAAAAGAAATGATGTCCATTCTAAGCATGACTTATTTTCAAAGCAGTGTAAATGTCCTTATAAACATATTCACATTAAAATTAATGTAAGGTTTCACGCTTTAAACCAGTGTTAATGTCCATGGGAAAATATTCATTTTAATTTATAGAAGTTTCACACTTTTCCACGTGTAAATGTAAATGAAACATGAATGAATTTATATTGTGAACACTTTTCAAACAGTGGAGATGTAAATGTAAAACATATTATATCTGTACATTTAACCTATTTCATTTAAATGCAATGTAAAGCTAAAGCTATTCAGTTTAAATGTAAAGGAAGTTTTATCCCGAGGGATTCAATTTAATTCTCATCGAGGGTAAACTCTGAGTTAAGTGGGATGGTGAAATAGAAGAGGGGGGGGGGGAACATAACTGTGTCGGAGAACGCCATTCTCAGAAGAGCGTTCTTTTCTATTCTTCTATCACAGTTATTGGTGGTACCAGCAGAACGTACTATTTCTGGAACAAGACGGGATCAGTGGCCTACGCTTTAAGACACAGGACACACTGTGTAGACTTTCCTTGAAGATTCTAGGAGACGAACTACACCCGACAACCTTGACCAGAGACGAGTGATCAGTGTGAAAAGAAAGAATCGTCATTGGCAGCTAAGTTCAAATATATGCTGTCATCTGAACTTTCTTAACCCTTTTTGCAATCCCCAAATACGAGGATGATAGCTTTTCTTTATCCATAACTATTCAAATTATTTTCAAACTGTTAAAACTAAAGTGATTATTAAATTTTGTTATTTGTAATGTTACAAAATTAACTTCGATTTGATCATTTTAAAGTTACTGCATGTTGTTTCTGCGAATTACTACACACATTCTAAAAGGAGCTATACTTGAATAAGAAAATTCCACTGAGTAAATCAGGGGTGGGGGCTTAACGAGCTGACAAATAAGTGCTTAAATTCTTCACAAAAGTGGTCTGCAGGTTAGAGAATTAACGTGCTTAGCGACTGCTATCATTGTTTTCGCTTACCTGAATTTGTGAAGACTCCCATGTGATTGAAGCGTTACCACTCTTCTATCTACATTTCTGCCAAGCCAAGAGTAATCTTGTGTACAAATAGACTCCATTGAAGCCTATATTAGAGTTTGGTCACTGTTGGACCACTACTGCAAAGCAGGCGAGGCAATATCGTCAAAATCTCCTAAATTATTTGAGCAGTATATTAGAGATAAGCCAACTAAATGAGGAATGAAATTATGGATCCCTGCTGAGGCTAAAACAGTATATACATATAATTTTAAAGTTACCTTGGTAAGGATACCCAAGCTTCCCCATTTGGTTTGGCTTATGATATAGTTATGAGACTAATAAAGTCTCATATTAATCAAGGTTATTTTTTGATAATTTTTACACCAGTGTACAACTCTTAAAATATGTTTTAAAGAAAGATGTTGTACATGGGGAAATATTATAACAAAAAGAGAAAAGGTTTTCCAAAGTCTTTAAAAGAAATAAAATCATTTAAAAACAAAATCAGTGGACGGTGTCATGTGTTGTATCAGGGAGAGGGGAGATGTTAACAATACAGTGGAGGGATAATAACAGTTTCTCTCATGTCTAATTTTATGTCAGCTAGTGGATACTCAGAAGTTACTACAAGAACAAATGTTAATGGGGAATTTAGAGAGTTTAATGTTAAAAAGTCTAATGTAGTGAAACAATGTAACACTTCTGGGGGTGTGGTAGATAACATTGATCAATTAATTAATAAATATCATGTTTTAAGGAAAACAGACACATTTTAAAAAATCTTATTTTATCATTATCTTTATAAGGGTAAGGTTAACAGCTATATTATTATTAAAGAGTGGAGAAAGGATCATCCTGATGTTGAAGAACTAGAAATACCTAATCGTTACCTTCAAACAGATTTTACGAAGGAACTAGTTAAAGAACAGTGTGCAATTAAAAAGCATCAGAATATTCCTTCTTCACATAATGCCATCAAAACTAAAATCAGCACCACACACTCAGTTATACCAAAATGTACTGATAGCAGGCACAATTGTAAACATTGTTGGGCAACTTCCGAGAATTGAAAAAAAAAAAATGCAATCAACATATAAAGCATGCAACACATTTTTTTGATTCCTGAAATCTAGACACTGCTTAGTTGAATATTGTAAGTTCTAAAACAATCTTGATATGTCCTATTTCTTTAAGCAACTAATCTGATATGGTTATGAATTTCATTTTTTTATTTTATTTCAAGAATCTTCGTTTATTATTTTTAATTAAAAAGTTTCCACCGGTGCCTAGTTCAACGTACCAGTTTTAATTATTGTCTAATTAATTTATTTATTATCATAATCTTTTAATTTTTTCAAAATATGCACATTCTTGGATAGCCTTTTAACTAAAAGTACATTTGTTGTATTATTTTAATGAGCTAGTTTTTTATTGTTTAATTCTTGAATATCTCAGTTTATGTACATTTTTATGACCAATTCTGCAACTATTCTGACCTTTTGTTAATTATATTGTAATAAATTTCTGCTGTAAATACCACAGACACACAGTTTATTCATTTTCTAACATACTGAAGCATAATATGCTTTGGTTTCAGGCATTTTTAAAGATTCTATATGTTATTTTGTAATGTTACCATAATCATGTACAAATTCCCAGTTATTGCCCCTTTTTTCTTAACAATTTAATTAATTTTTTATTAATTAATTAATCATCAGGTTCATCTACTTTTTTCAAATCAGATGAAAAATTTGACAACTTTTAAATAAAAACCACTCTCTTGTACATTTTGCATTAGCTAGTTTTTTCCTTTGAATATTTCAGTGTATGTAAATTTTTGTTATTTTTTTCTGTATCTAATTGGGTAATTAACTAGTTGTTAACCAAGCTGAAAAACATCCAAAAATAATTACTACTGTACTAAAATCCATTCAGTTCCAAACACTTTGATGTATAATATCGATCGGTTTAATATATTTAAAAATATTTTAAATGCTTTTAAAAAATGTCACATAAAAACCACACAAAAAAACCTTAAAACGTCAAGAGTTGACTAGAGTTAAACTTCACATGGTTATATATATATATATATATATATATATATATATATATATATGTATATGTATATATATATATATATAAATATGTATATATATATATATATATACATAGTTATATATACATATATATATGTATATATATATATATATATATATATATATATATACATATACATATACATAATAATAATAATAGCCCCTTCAGTCATAACTGACTATGGGAATGCGCCCCTGAGGTGGCAGCCCTCAGCTGCCTATTTTCCTGGTGCTCCTTTCGACGTTTTCTCCTCACCTCTGCTTCTTGTGTGAGCCTCTCTTCGCCCAATCTGAGGTGGTGCCGTAAATAGCATCGCCACTTAGTGCGATCGGCAGCTTCATCCTCCCATGTTGCTGGATCCATGTCCAGTGCTCTCATATCTCTCTTGCATACATCTTTGAACCTCAGCTGTGGTCGCCCAACTGTTCTCTTGCCATCTGCTAATTGTCCGTAGAAGATATCTTTTGGGATGCGACCATCTTCCATGCGGCGAACATGGCCAAGCCAGCGAAGTCTGCACTGTCTAAGCAGCATATACATACTTTGAAGGCCAGCACGTGACAACACCTCGACATTTTTCACTTTATCTTTCCACGAGATGCCGAGGATGCGGCGTAGACACCGCAAATGGAAGGTATTGAGCCTTCTTTCTTGCTTAGCATAGGTCGTCCAGGTCTCGCTGCCATATAGGAGTGTGCTGGTGACGCAGGCATTATATACCGCAGCTTTGGTCTTCATTGTGAGTTTAGAGTTTCCCCAAACACGCGATGTGAGGCGGGCAAAGGTAGCTGCAGCTTTGCCAATGCGACTGTCGATTTCTGTATCCAGTGAGAGTTTGTCATTGATGGTAGACCCTAGGTATGTGAAGTGGTGCACCACTGCCAATTCATAGTTATCGATAGTGATAACTGGTGCAGCACCCACATCCTGACTCAGCACATTCGTTTTCTTTAGACTTATTGTGAGTCCAAAGTCCTTGCATGCTTTAGTGAAGCGATTCATCAAGCTCTGAAGCTCCTGTTGGCTTTGAGTGACGACTGCAGCATCATCAGCGAACAACAAGTCTCTTATAGTGACCCTTCTGATTTTTGTTTTTGCCTTCAGCCTTGAAAGATTAAACAGACGGCCATCTGACCTAGTGTGAAGGCATATTCCTTCAGTTGCATCCCTGAATGCATGTTTCAAGAGTAAGGCAAAGAAGATTCCGAAGAGGGTCGGAGCCAGAACACAGCCTTGTTTAACGCCACTTCGTATATCAAAGGGCTGTGACGTGCTTCCAGCATATTGGACTGTTCCCTTCATGTCGTCATGGAATGACTTTATCATTTCCAGCATTTTAGAAGGGCAGCCTATTTTCAGGAGGATTTTAAAGAGTCCATCCCTACTAACCAGGTCGAATGCTTTTGTGAGGTCTATAAAGGCGATATATAATGGTCTTTTCTGCTCTCTTGATTTTTCCTGAAGCTGGCGGAGAGAGAAGATCATGTCTGTTGTTGATCTGCCAGCTCGGAATCCACACTGTGCCTCTGGATATATGCGCTCAGCTAACTTGTGTAGTCGCATTAAGATGACTTTGGCAAAAAACTTACCAACAATACTAAGAAGAGAGATGCCTCTGTAGTTATTGCAATCACTTCTGTCTCCTTTATTTTTATACAGTGTTACAATCTTGGCATCTCGCATGTCTTGAGGAATAGTTGTCTCTTCCCAGCACTGGCACAGCATCCTATGCAGGGGATGTAATAGCGTGCTCTTACAGCATTTGATTAAATCAGGAGGAATCCCATCACTGCCTGGTGCTTTGCCAGAGGCCAAGCTATCAATGGCCTTACTGAGTTCCTCTAATGTTGGTTCGGCATCCAGCTCCTCCATAGTTGGCAGACTATTGACAGCATCAAGGGCTGCAGGCGTAACGGTATTGTCTCTAGCGTGAAGCTCAGAGTAGTGCTCGACCCACCTCTCCATCTGCTTACCCTTATCGGTTAGCTTTTCTCCGCTGATGGTTTTTAGCGGTGCCGTCTTACTTTTATGGGGGCCAAGTGCTTTCTTTATACCGTCATACATTTGTCTAATGTTGCCTGTTTGCGCTGCGATCTGGATGCTCTCACTGAGCTGGAGCCAATAGTCATTTGCACAGCGTCGAGCAGTTTGTTGAACTTTGCTTCTCGTAGCCCTCAGGATCTGTAGGGTTCTGGCACTCGGTGAACGTTTGTATTCATTCATAGCACTGCGCTTAGCTTCAATAACAGGTGCCATCACATCTGATGAAGCGTCAAACCAGTCATTTGACTTTGCTGTTTTCTTACCAAAGGTGGCAAGTGCAGTACTTTGAATGGTGTTCCGTAGATGCTCCCAGTTCTCTGTAATAGTATCACCATGCTGAGGGCTTCTGAGCACTTTCTTGAAGGTCGCAGTGAATTGAGCGATCATGAAAGGGTCTGACATCTTGCTGGTATCAATGCGTGGTTTCCCTTCATGTCTGACACGATAGAGTTTTCTTGGTTGTGCTCTGATTTTGCAGCAAACCAAGGAGTGATCTGTGTCACAGTCTGCACTATGGTACGAGCGCGTGGAGAGCACAGACCTGAGGAGTGGCCTTCTGACGAGAATCAGGTCAAGTTGGTGCCAGTGCTTGGATCGTGGGTGTCTCCATGACACCTTATGCTGGGGTTTTGTCTGAAAGTAGGTGTTGGTCACGCAGAGGTCATGGTGGACGCACAACTCTAAGAGCCGTTGTCCATTTCCATTCATCTTGCCAATACCAAACCTGCCCAGACATGAAGGCCATGAAACATTATCGGCACCCACTCTAGCGTTAAAGTCACCAAGGAGAACAAGCTGTTCTTGCCTAGGTATGCTTTTGATTACTGCTGCTAGATTCTCGTAGAACTCATCTTTAGCTTCTGAGGCAGAGTACAGAGTAGGAGCATACACACTGACAAGGGTGATGGGACCTGTGCTAGTTTGCAGGCGGAGCGTTAACAGGCGTTCTGATCCATTCTCGCCTTGTTCAACCATGTTAGTTAGCGATTTTTTGACCGCAAAACCTACTCCGTGTTCTCTAGCTTTATTAAGATCTTTCCCTTGCCAATAAAATGTGTAGTCCTTCTCGCTCACCATTCCAGAGCCCGCCAGGCGCGTTTCCTGAAGTGCAGCTATATCCACCTGAAGTCGTTTAAGCTCATCATTAATTATGGCTGTCTTCCTTACATCGTTTACATCCTGTAGGTTTTCGGATAGTCCAGTCAACATAGTCCGGACGTTCCAGCATCCCAATCTGAGAGTTTGCTTATTTCTATTTTTTCGATAATTGCTTGGTGCAAAATTTTCTGTCCACAGTTCGGGTTTGACCCTAATCCCCATGCACCCAATGGGGAAAGCAGACAGTGGCAGGACAACACCTTATTGACTGGGGGCTGCCCAGCTTGAAGCGGGCGGTAGCTGTCCAGTGAGATCCTAGAACCTCTCCCACTGTCGGAAGTAGCCCCTGGCGCCATGCCCTACGCCAATTGGGCAAAATGCTTATAACCGGTAACTGCTACTTCCCGTGTTTTGCCGACACCTATAGGGTGAAGCTGGAGTGTCCTCTCCAGGGCGCGAGCTTGGGCACAGTTATATGGAGATCAAGCTGTTGCCCATGCAGCATGTTCCCCCTCTCCACACAGCCGGTAGATCCAAAGGAACGGCAGTAGCCGATACAGTTTGGTACCAGCCATGTCGCAGGAGTTGCCAGAATAATGTCGAATCGACATTAGACTGCCTTAGGGACTCCGACTCCGGATTTATCCTCAGGGTTTACTCCCGAAGCCAATTCCACAAATGGATATTCCCGCAAGGCAGCGGTGGTTTGAATTCAGAGTTCCTTCTCTTAGATAAGCTACCAACCAAGGATCACGAGCCCTATCTGCCCGAAGCTGCTGGTTTTAAGGCGCCAGTCGCTCGCCTTTGCCCCTTCTCCCGTCAGTGGAAACAGTTCCGCTGGGCTCAAATTGAGCCACACGTGAAGGCCGGGAGCTGGACTTGGTTGTCAGAGGCTGTTTGAGGCGCATGCCATAGCAGTATTTTATCTGCAGTGAGAGCTTATCCTCACTACAACTCCCGGCAATAACAACCTTTGGAACTACATATACATATACATATATATATATATATATATATATATATATATATATATATATATATATATATATATATATATATATATATATATATGTATATATATATATATATATATATATATATATATATATATATATATATATATATGTTGCGTGATAAATTCTCGCAACATCGTTTTATTACAATATCTATTTTATAACGCAAGGGCAACAACTGCTTGAAATTTATAGTCACTTTTCTCGGTAAGCATTTGTCTTCTCGCGTTGGTATTGTTTAAGTTTTGAGCTGTGGTCATTTTGCGCTGGACTGCGCATGACTGGTCTTGTTTTTTGGTCGATCGGTTTCCGCCCACCACTAGTGGAGTGAGCGATTTGAATGGCGAAAGAGATGCCTCGTTGAAGAGGGGATCTCCGCTATTTTTTGTTCTGTCAGGGATGTGTAGTCCTCTTAATGGATATTTCGTTTATTCGAGATAATACCTCTAGTGTTTCCCACATGTCGGGAGGCGTGATATTTCTGTGTATTTCCTGAAGGCAAGGTAAATTGACTTTTCATTAACTCTATCGATTTTGGGTCGTGAGCGATTTCGATTCATAGCCTGTCTTCGAAAGTCGTCGTCACGAGATGTTTTCCCAGCTCACATGTCGCTGTATTGTACTGCATCGGTTGATGCATGTCCCAAGGACCATTACTTGCTACTTTGTTAAATGAACTAGGTTTGGAAAACCTTTATTATCTAGAGGATATTTTTGAGGACATTATTTATACTTCGGCAGACGTGTCTGTCTTGCTGAAGTCAGACTAAGGAGAGTGAACTGATCTCATACATCTGGTTATCTCCTGGCTGTTATAGAAAAGGATGGAGTTTTTCACCTGACTACATTTACAGCACTATGAAATATAACATGCATCTGACTCATCATTGTAATGCTGTCTACCGTCTATTGCTGTATTGAATGTTGCTGTGATAATGACTGTTTGATGTGCCTACATATTCGCGTAACCATTTTGTCACTGTGGCGTCCACAATAAATAATGAAGAAAAACGTCAACGGCTGTTACAAGAATCATTGACTTTATACGTCGTGAGTTTACTGACGTCCTATGTGGATTGCCCTATTATTTTTGTATGAACATTGTTTGACTGAACACATCTGCACACTACACAAAACCAGACATGCGGATACCATCCATCCTCATATGGCATCACGCATCATTTGGTGGCCATAAGCTGGTTTGATTCTGGTACCAGCAAACACGGGGTCCCTTACCCACTTCATTTTCAACAAGAATTCATCAGCATCCTTCAAGAAATTAACATTCTTCAATACAGTCAACATCTTCAAAATTTTCAAAGTACTCGGCATTGCCCGGTAAAAGTCAAAATTTCAACTTTTTGACGGAAACAAGAATTTGACAGTACCCGGCGTTGTTACATGTTGCCGGATAACTCGGACTGCTGTTATCTTTTACGCAAGTCAAGCAAGTTGCTGCTGTCAAGGTTCCAGTGCTGTCGTTTTTGTGAAGGTCAAGTGCCGGTTGAAACGGGTTGTTTTCTGAAGAAGGCCAAGTACCGATTTCCATCAACTTACTTTTGGATTAGAAGGTCAAGTGCCGAAACAACTCAACACACAGTATTTCAGAAGCTCTTGTACCATCGTGTTAGCAGTGGAAGCAGTTCAGATGTGCCATCATCGTTGGAGCTTCGCTCTTTAGGACGTTGATTGACATCCGTTTTTTCTGCTGTTCTACGATTGGAAGCCTATAAGTTAAGTGGCCTGTTTGTATGTAAACTGTGCCCTTATGCTTCTGCTGAGTCTTCTGTGTATCATCTCATTCTATATGTTATATGTCTATATGTTATTTGTATATTTATATGTTTACATTTCAGCGGGTTCTCGGTTGGGTGGTGTCTCCGTTAGATTATGCCACGTCATAGAGGTCGTCTATTGTGAGCGTTTTCTGTAGGGTTTGCAAATTTCCGATACTGGAATTTGCTAAGCGACTTCTGTTGCTATTTATGTTAGCTGTGATGACATGTTTTAATATTGTTTTCGTTATTATTTCGCATTCTTTAGTTTTGTTTTGATTTGTTTGTATTTGTTAGCCTACTCTTGTCTATAATTTAGTTTCATACAACATTTTTGTTTATACACTGTGGTGTCATGTATTTTGTTTAATTATAGCGCAGGTATCGTCACATTTTTTGTGATATTTCATTAATTTCTGCTTTATTTTTAGTTGATTTCTGCGAACGTTTTTGTATTGTTGCTGATCTTTGTTATTGTTTACATTGTTATTGTTTACATTGTTTGCATTGTTTACATTTTCAATGTTTACATTCTGCATGTGTTTACATAGTCATTGTTTACAGTTATAGTAATTAGTTAATGGGCTATGCTAATGCACTGTTACTACTACACTGATGATAAATGAATGATGAATAGTGTCGTGCACTATTGAATGAGAAGTGCACTTATGATCAAGAATTGAGTGCTGATATTTCATATACAAGTTCTTTGATTGGAGACTTGTTTCCCACAGAGACTGGGATAATATAATGTGATGTGAATATACAAGTGCTTAATTAAGACTTGTTACACTTAGGTTTGAAATAAATTAGTTAATTATTTCAGGTTTTGGACTCATATGTTAGACAACATGTCTACATTTGAGCACTTTATTGAGCAGGGTAAATTGCTTGGGAAGACTGGTGATAAGTTAGAAGAATTTGCAACTGCTCGATATGATAAAGCAATGGAAGCTGAACAAAAGAAACTGCAGATGCAGGTGGATGAAAAAAAGATTCCAAATGGAAATGGAAAAACAAAAAAGGGAATCAGAAGCTGAGGAGAGAAAACTCCAGCTACAGCTAGAAGCTGAAAGACTTCAAAAAGAGGCTGAAAATAAAAGACTTGAAAAAGAAGCTGAAAGACTTCAAAAAGAGGCTCAGGCTGAGGAAAGAAGATTACACAGAGAGTCTGATGAGAGGAAAGAGAAAGCAAAAATGGAACATGAAGAAAAGGTCTTAGCTTTAGAGTTGGAAAAATTGAAATTGACGAGCATGAGTAATGGTAATGATTCAAACAAGGGTTCATCTTCTGGTAAGGCTAATAATGATACTTTTGAGATTAAGTTACCAACATTTAGTCCTTCCAGTGATGACATAATGTTCTATCTGGACAGATTTGAACAAGCATGTACAGCTCATAACATAGACAAAGCAAAATATGTTTATCAGTTATCAGGGATACTGACAGGTAAAGCTCTAAGTATATTAAATATGGTGGATGAACCTGACAAGAACAATTATGAGGTTGTCAGGGCCGCTTTGTTAAAGAAATATCAGCTTAACGAAGACGGCTATCGTCTACAATTTAAAAACATGTTACCTGAAAATGGAGTTGAATTCTCCGAGTTTTTTGCAAGAATACGCATTACTTTCTCACGATGGGTTGAACTATCTAAGACGGAAAAAACTTATGAAGGACTTATGGACTTAATACTTAGAGACAAAGTCATGTCGTCTGTCAATGAGTCTTTCCTTGCTTTCCTTCATGAACGTAAACCTAAAACAATAAAAGAAATGGAAGATTTCTGTTGCCAATACGTAACTGCGCACCCACACATAACCATGGGTAACTCTAAGGTGAAAGAAGGTTTACCAGTTGCTTCGGCAGCTCCGTATGGCCAAAACTTTGCTCGTAGATTCCAACAAAATTTTGATAGAAAGAGTAGCGGTAATTTCTGTCAAAATCATGGAAATCAATTTCATGGTGATTCTTCTTCGAAGAATTGGAGACAACCTGATAGTACTCGTTACTATCACCCTAATAATTATAAGCATTTCAAAAGAGGATATGGTAATAGAGGTTATTCCTGCCGAAGACCTCAAAACCAAACAAATAGATGTTCGCATCAATGTGAACATGATAGTAATCGTGGAAACTGGAATTCGAACCAGGATAACAATTACAATAGAGACAATAATAACTGCAGAGATAATAATAACTCTGATAACTTCAGAGGTAATAATAGTCGGGGTAGATCTCAACACAAAAAAAGAGATATCAGCAGGCTAATGCTGTACAACAGGAAACTGAGGGAGCCTGTAATCATGTTGTTGATAGTAAAAACTTTGACGCTGTCACTGGTTCTGCTTTTGACTTTGAGAGAGCAAACAAATGCCCCCAATGCAGTACTTTATTCGAACCGGATACCATAACTACTTTGAGTTGTGGTCACCCACTTCCCGCTCTTCCTGCTGCTGTTGCGCATGACGGGAGGGGTTCTTTAATTCTACATAAGGGTCTTGTTAATGATACTCCGGTCTCACTACTTTTCGATTCCGGATGCACCACTATTGGTGTTAGACAATCGCTTGTAGATCCATCTTGTGCTACAGGAAGGGTTATTAAATGTGTCACATTTGGTGGCACTCTAGAAAAATATCCTACTGCTGTAATTCGCATTGCCACTCCTTTCTTTACTGGAGGTGTGCATGCTTGTCTCTTACCTAATCCTATTGCGGACCTTATTATTGGTCGTATTCACGGAGTTAGGGAGTGTACCCCACAGCAGATTGCTGCTTGGGAAGATAATAACATGCAAGCTACAAATGCAGTAGTTACAAGAGCACAAGCTCTACAAACACCCGAAACTTCACTGAATAGTGATAATGAAGTTGATAGCCAAGATAGTCACTTAGTAATCACTCGTGACTCTTTCATAAAATTGCAAGAAGAAGATCCTTCTTTAAAAAAATTCTTCGTTCTTGCGAAGAAAGGTGATCCGAATCAGGATACAAATAGAAAATCTTGGATTGCAATGAGAAACGGCGTACTTGTACGTATGGTACAAGATTCGACTACGTCGGCACATTCGCAAATTCTTGTTCCCAAGAGCATGAGAGTGCAAATATTACAACATGCTCATGACTCGCAATGTGCTGGACATATGGGTTTTTCCCGTACGAAGTCGAGAGTCCTTGCGGCTTTCTTTTGGCCTTTTGTCAATAAGGACATTCGTATTTACTGCCGATCATGCAAGGTATGTCAGGAGGTCAAATCTAAGAGGACCACGACATGCTGCGCCTATCCAGGCTGCTGACATTCCTATTCGGCCGTTTCAGAAAATGGCCATAGATATTATTGGCCCTTTTAAGGTCAAGTCGGCCAGAGGACATCAGTTTATCCTTACATGTGTCGATATGTGCACACGTTGGCCAGAGGCTATTCCTCTTAAGAGCATATCTACTACAGATATCGCAGATGCTCTTTGGTTGATATTTTCTCGCTTGGGGTTCCCCAGAGAAATATTGTCAGACCATGGCACTCAACTCATATCTGACACTATGTCACAGGTAATGTCTACCTTACATATTGAACGATCTCTCAGTAGTATCTACCATCCTATGTCTAATGGGTTAGTTGAGCGTCTGAATAGAACGCTCAAGACTTTGCTTGGTAAGATAACTGAAGATCATCCTCAAGATTGGGACAGGGTTTTACCCGCGGCTCTCTTTGCCTATAGAGAAGTCCCTAATGAACACACAGGATTTTCTCCCTTCGAACTTGTCTTTGGCGCGCGTCCACGCGGCCCTATGTCTTTATTACACGATCTCATCACTGCCGATGATATTAGCGATGAAACTCAATCCTCATATGAGTATGTCATTGCTCTTAGACAAAAGATCATTGAGGCATGTAAGCTAGCAACTGCTTCATCAGAAATTGCTAAAGAGAAGGCAAGGCAGTTTGCTAACAAGAATAGATGTCTACGACAACTTTGTCCAGGTGACAAAGCATTCGTCCTACTCCCCAGTAGGGAAAATAGACTTCTTATTGCATGGAAAGGTCCGTATGCAATAGTCTCTCGGATTTCCGATGTTGACTATGTGGTCGATATTGATGGAAAGCATAAAACTTTCCACATAAACATGCTTTCGGAATTTCACGAACGTCCGGACTATTTGCTGCCTATTTTCCAGGCAACGGATGATGCTCCTGCACCTCACGGTCATTATTCATCCCTGTCTGTCATACAGGATGAGGAATCTACCTTCTCTGATGTTAATCTTCCCCTTCCAGTGGTTCCATTACATTCTACGGAATCTTGGAAAAACGTTTCTGTTTCTCCTAATCTTTCTGGTGACGAACATCGACAAGTCTCGTCGATGTTACAAACATTTCAGGATGTTCTCACTGACATTCCTGGACACACAGATGTCATAGAACATGACATAATTCTTACCGACAATAATCCAATTAGGGTTAGGCCTTATCCTATTCCTATACACTTTCAGTCGCAAGTGGAAAAGGAATTGGATGAAATGATTCAATTAAATATAATTGAACCATCGACTTCACCATATTCTTCTTCCATGGTTATTGTCCGGAAGAAGGATAAGAACATACGAATTTGTGTTGATTATCGCAAATTGAATCAGGTCACAAAGTTCGATGCTGAACTGATGCCTTTGTTAGAAGATCTACTGATTAGACTTTCTAATTCTAGATTCTTCACTAAACTTGACTTGTCTAAAGGTTATTGGCAAGTGCCTTTAGCAGAGCATGCCAAACCTCTTACTGCTTTTTCTACACCTAGGGGTCTATTTCAATGGAATGTTATGCCTTTTGGTCTCATGAACGCCCCTGCCACTTTCGTTCGCATGATGCGTCGAATTCTGTCACATCGTTCGGATGTCATCGCATACTTAGATGACATCTGTCTCTTCAGTGATACCTGGGAAGATCACTATTTAGGGTTATATGACTTACTGTCCACTCTACGTGAGAATAATTTGACAGCGAAACCTTCTAAAGCTTTTGTTGGTTTTGGTGAAATCTCTTTCCTGGGTCATCGTGTTGGTCATGGTCTCTTGAAGACAGAAGACCACAATACTTCCAAAATACTGAACATCTCTGTTCCTAAAACGAAGAAACAAGTTAGGAGTCTCTTAGGTTTAATTCAATTTTATGGGAGATTTATTCCAAATTTATCTTCGATCATGGCACCTCTCTCAACATTGTTGAAGAAAGGTTCGACTAATCTGGTCCGTTGGTCTGAAGAATGCCAATCTTCACTAGACCAAATCAAGAATATATTTTCTTCTCCTCCCATCTTAAGATTACCTACTCTTGATAGGACTTTTGTTCTTCGGAGTGATGCTTCATCCACTGGGATTGGAGCAGCACTGATGCAAGAATATGCAAATACTCTGCATCCTGTTATGTACATTTCTAGAAAACTAAATGCGGCAGAGAGGAACTACTCGGTTTTAGACCGTGAGTTGTTAGCGATGCTTTGGTCAATTCTAAAGCTACAAAGATTCCTCCTGGGCGCACATTTCATTCTAGAGACTGATCAGAAAGCTCTTACAGCTATTCAGACTAAGAATTTGAAGAGTTCGAGATCCACTCGATATGCTATAGCTCTTCAACCTTTTCACTTCACGGTACGAGCTATCCGTGGTGCGGATAATGTGATGGCTGACATTTTGTCTAGATGCCCACATGACTCCAACTAATACTTCTGTCCTATATTTCCATATATTACAGAGTCATAACACACCTATATTTCTACAATAGATTAGCACATCTGTACTTACTTTATATGTACACACTATCGTGCTTTGTTGTCATCTTCTTCTGTTCGTTTTTTAAGATGATAGAGGAGGACTGAGTAGTTAATATAAGGACCGTTAGTTTACTAAACAGCCACAATTATTAATAATGTATTGTACCTTATGAAGCATATTAGTTATTAATTAGCATTATATTGCTTGTACTTTCTCAGAATGTCATTGTTGAGCTGAGGACTTACCTTACTAGTATCAAGCATGACGAGTTCTAGATTGTGTACTTACCCTCGGAATACCAGAGCATATGTCCTGGATCGTCATGTAGTTTAACTTTACTAT
>JAMPIV010020759.1:0-102500 GCA_024509875.1 Oreohelix idahoensis | reverse complement strand
TCAGGAGCTTCGCTCCTTCCCATCCACACGGGATTTATGTGCAGGAGCCGTTCAGGTTATTTAGTCAAATTTCCGGTCGTAAACATTTCTTCAAACGCCGACGGCCGGGTTTGAACCATGAACACCTGGTCGCCAGTACAACGTCGTAGCCATTACACCAGCGCGGCTCCCAAGTATGTTGATAGTAGTTAGTATGACGATAGTAGTATGATATTAAAGGAAACTCTATACAGAGCGTCACAACAGGGACAATCTAATCATCAGAGTGTTGCTCGTCCAATCTTGATTCACGCGGCACGGTCAGCTCAGTATTTATAATCTAGTGCGACTATGAGGAGTGTAGTACTATATCTGGTTGTCTTTGAGATCTCCCAATGATTTCCGGTGCGTCCCTCACCCAGGCAGATATACTGCCATTTCACAGCCATTTATACAGTCAGGAATAGAGGTTAAACCAATATTTAGTTTGGGATGTACTGAATTTCCTGCTCTCAGAAAGTATGTATTTGTCGTACTCGGTCTGACTTTGCTGTTCGCCCTCACCCTTGTCAGGTCTGTTGTAGCAGCCAGCTGTATTTATTACTCTGTTGTGGCGCCACGTGTTTCGCCCTTGCCCTAATGTCAGCTTGCATGCTGAGAATACATGTTCCAGTGGCTGCTTCTCTTGGCACAGGGAGCACTGAGCATCTTCAGACTTTCCCTATCTCCTAAGGTTTGCAGACTATGTCGGAAGATAATACATAGATCTGATAATGAAGTAGAGTCTAAGAGGCGCCATATATCAATCCACGTCAAGGGCCTCTGCAGAGCTACTGCTCATGTAGTCAGTTGGCCTTGCTGGGCTTTCTGCACTGCTTTTTGCTTCGTCTTGTCGTTCTCAGCTTCTTGGATTTCCCGAATTACCGTATCTGCCTTCCTTGCTTGATGCTTTGGACCACTAGCGGATGTGACCTTCGCTAAATCCCAGTCTATTGATCTGCGTATATCCGATTACCTGTTCTCCCAGCTTAAGCTTAAGCTGGGAGAACGGGTATTGGAGCAGGTCGACCACTTTAAATACCTCGGAGCTATTACAGACCGAAAGGGAGGCATCAAAGAAGAGTTGGCCACTCGAAAAGCAGCAGCTGGGAGACTTTTTCAGGCCATAAATCGAGGATTCCTCAGCAAGAGAGAGGTTGGTAAGAAAACGAAAATGGCTGTATACCGCACCACCAATGTCCCAGTCTTTACATATGGATGCGAGTCATGGGCAATGACTACAACCCACAAAAGTCAGATCCAAACCTCAGAAATGATGTATCTGAGGAAGGTGGTTGAAGTAATAAGAAGAGACATGGTCCGCAACCAGACGATACGTCAAGGCCTAAAATCCCATCCCCTGCAGACCCAAGTAGAACAGTCCCAACTAAGATGGTTTGGCCATGTCTGCAGAATGGGAGAAGATCGGCTACCACGACAAGCATGGGAAACAAAAAACCAGGGATCCAGACCCCAGGACGACCCAGAGTCCGCTGGGAGGACAACATTAGACAATCTTTGAAGGACCGAGGACTAGAATGGAACCAGGCCAGGAGGAAGACAGCCGATAGGATAGTCTGGCGCTCTCTCTTCCAAATCTCTACACCTCACGGTAGAAGGGGAACGACTAAGTAAGTAAGCATCCGATTACCTCCTTTAACTTGAGAGTTTCTTGTGCGGCACCAACAGCATCATTCACTGTTTTTATCCTTCCAGTTTTCAGTGTGGGCTGAATAGACTTAACTACGTCATCTACTGGTTCATACAGCATCATTGCAAGCCTTGCATTTCCTGCTTTGTATTCCTCCACAACTGACCTGAAAATGAGCAGAAACTTTGTCTTCTTGCAGTACAGATCTGGTGGCACTCCTAACCATTTCTTTATGAACACCAGTGCAAGCCCATATAACTGCTTTGATGCAGCTACCTGGAAAGAAGGCGCCAAACGCTCAATAGAAAGAAAAGATGAAAATAAAGATGATTTGCGTGTGCAGTACCGTTTTGTCCCTTCGTATCTCGCAGTAACATTCATACCTTGAAGAAAAATGTCTGGTTCTATTGTTGGCAGATGCACCACTGAAGCTACTAAGAAGAATTAGAAAGTGCACTGAATGCACTTTGTGTTTAAATAATTCAGTACTATTTTAGTCTGCACAACTACCGTGCGCTAAGATGAAAGGCCGTTTCTTCAATGGTTTCCCATCGATTATTCAGAACCATGAGGTAAAATAAATCCTCAGATATATATTTTAAAAAAAACCTTTCTACAAGCTGGTTATTGTGACGTCACTATGTAAGTAAATCAAGGCGCATCCAGGAAGGAATGTAGTCCATGTTAATCAAGATTTTCTATTGTATTTTGCCTACGAATTGACATATGCGTAATGGGCTTAACGTCGACCTTGTATGAAATCGCTTTTTCATGTTTTCTAATAATAATAACATTTGTACTGAACATTATAACATAAAGTAATCTGATCATCAGATGTGACCCCAAAGACAGACACGTGCTTTGGTCCTTTTATTAGATAATGTAAGCGAGCGTTCTTCTTCTTTCGAACCCAAGGAATTTGAGTTTCCGCTCTTGACACTTGCAGCATTTGGGGATAGGATTTTGGGGTTTTCTTGCAACCCCAGACCATTTCCCCAGTTCGTCGGGTTCAACATTGGTGGAGGGCACACTCGACCAATTAACTGGTGGGTGATACAATGCCACGAGGTGGATGGACCTGTACCCTAAAGAGGGTCAACGTTCGGCTGGTCAATAATCGGCTGTTTTTAAACTTTGTAGAATGATTGAAGGAAAAAAGAGATATGGGACGACAAAGAAAGAAGATAATCGACAGTTTAGCTTCATGGTATGGAAACATGTCAAAAGCAGAATTTATAGATAGTGTTAGTATACATGATGTTGTGGAGAGACATGATCACCTGCGCCACCGCACATAGTACGTAGAAACGACGAAGTTATTTATACACAATACTCAGTATTGGGCCCATGCTTCAATATTGTGCAAAGACTAGTTTTTAAGACTAGTTTTAGTATCTATATCTTACCCCTGCGCTCTGTTCACCTTTATAGCAATTAGAAGCAGAGTAATTGTAAATGCAATAGACTGGAAGATAGACATCAAATAATAGATAGCTACACGAAGAACAGCAGCTGGAGACTTTGTCAAGCCATAAATCGAGGTTTCCTCGGCAAAAGAGAAATTTTCAAGAAGATGAAGATGGCTGTATGCCGCTCCACCTATGTTGCAGTCTTGGCTTACGGAAGCGAGTCATCAGCAATGGGTAAAATCCACAAAAGGAAGCTGCAAACCTCAGAAACAGAAGGTGGTCGATATAACAAGAAGGGACATGGTCCGCAACCAGACTATACGCCGTGGCCCCGGAACTCATCCCCTGCAGACGCGAATAGAACAGTTCCATTCGTAATGGTTTAGCCCAGGGGTCAGGAACCTTTCCATGACAAAAAACCAAATATTTAATTTTGTCTCCATTTAAAAAAATTGAAGAGCCGCATGAAAAAAAAAATCACATGGTATCTCTCATTCTGTTATATATATATATATATATATATATATATATATATATATATATATATATATATATATATATATATATATATATATATATATATATATATATATATATATATATATATATATATATATATATATATATATATATATATATATATATATATATATATATATATATATACTGAAGCACATTAAAAACGCACCACCTGTATAATCCAGGAACAGAGTGTGAAATGTAAATATAAGTGTTTACAAGTTTACATATTTGGAATCTTTATTCATTTTCCTATGAATCCATGCTGGTCATTAATTTGTACGAGTACATTTGATTGTTATGAAATTCGTTGTATTCTTTGCAGGCAAGGGAGAAAACCAAAAATGCAACCAATACAAAAATTCATTCACACTATCCTCAGTATCTGGTATGTCCACCGTGTGCTTGCAAACAAGCTTGGCAGCAGCTCCGCATGGAACGCACAAGTCTCTGAAGGAAATTCCGGGGAATCAAGTCACATTCACGTGTAAGAGCAGCTTCGAGCTGTTGCAGATTAGCTGGAGAACCATGCCTGTAGACTCTGCGTCCAAGCTCGTCCCACAGATGTTCTATAGGGGACATGTCTGGTGATAGGGCAGGCCAATCAATCGTCACAATGTTCTGCTGCTGTAGATATTGCTGCGTAATGCATGCGGGGTGCGCACGTGCGTTATCCTGCTGGAGAAGCTGCAAGTCTGGATAATTTGTGAACGCAGGAGCAACCAGTGCATCCAGAACCTCATCTCGATATGTCACAGCATTAACATTTCCACGGAAGACGTGAAGAGGCAAGCGATGGTGAAAACTGAATCCTCCCCAAATGTGAATACTGCCATCTCCAAATCGGTTGTGCTGACGAACACAGCAATCTGCAAAGTGCTCTCCACACCGTCGCCAAATCCGCATACGTCCATCAGCAAAGGATATGTTGAATCTGCCCTCGTCTGTGAATAGGACATCATTCCACTGCAGTCTAGTCCATCTGACATGTTGCTCTGCCCATTGCAGGCGCTGCTGACGATGTCTGTGAGTCAAGTGTGGCCCAACATAAGGTTTACGACAAATCTTGTCTCTCAATCTTCTCTTTCACTCTCCTGGTCAAACAATTATTTGCCAGTTTTCCAGACTCGCATCTGCGCGCCCACCGATTTGGTGTTTTCAAACACACACACGACGTTGATACAAACTATATTAAACGAATAGGGGAAATGTTGGGCTTTGGGTATATCCAACACACAGAACTAAATGAGTTTAGGTGATTTTACTTACTTTAAACATCAATCACTAAAAATATCAGATATTACATAAATTATCATAAGTAATAATAATAATAATAAATTCTTTAAGCGCCAAACACGGCGCATAAGGCAGAAACCAGTGCTCTCCAGGTTGTTCGTTGTGACGCCACTCCTCGTAGCTCTTGCACAGTATTTAGGCCCAACGTTCTTCCTTCTCTTATTATTGTTCTTCTGAGTGTTTCTTTTGGTCTTCCTTTTTTCCTCTTACCCTCAGGAACCCAAGTGAGCGCCTGTAGTGGTATTCTGTTGTTTTGCATTCGTAGGACATGACCGATATATGACCATCGTCTTTTCCTTATATAGTCGGAGACATATTTCTGCCTAGAGTCTTCTCTTATTTGTCGATTAGTCTTGAATTCTTTCCAACTGATGTTCATGAGTTTTCTAAGACATTTGTTCTCGAATGTATTCAGCTTGTTCTCCAATGATTTTGTTATTTTCCAACTCTCACAGCCGTATGTTAACACTGAGATAACATTTGAATTAAACAGACGAAGCTTGGTATGTATATTCAATGATCGTAATTTCCAAATGTTAGATAATCTATTGAAGGCGCTAGCTGCCAAAGCAATTCTAGTATGGATTTCTCTTGTTGTGTCACCATCCTGAGTCATTTTACTGCCTAAATAATTGAAACTTTCAACTTTCTGTAGTTTTTCCCCGTTCAAGATGATATCAAAGGTCTCGTTAGAAAAGTTCATAGCTTTAGTTTTAGAGGCATTTATTTGGAGACCAATTTTAACCGAGAGATGACACAAATTATTTATTGCTTCTTGGGATTGTCTTGGTGTTGAACTTAAGAATGCTACATCATCTGCGAAATCCAGGTCCCCCAGGAATTTTCCATTTGTCCATTTTATACCCAATTGTTCATTGTGGGTATAGTTTCTCATAACCCAATCAATAGCTATTCCAAAAAGTAGTGGTGACATAATACAGCCTTGTTTCACCCCTGTTTCTACTGTAAACCATTCTGTATTCCCTTTATTTGTTCTAACACAACATCTTGCATTGTCATATAGCGCTTTGATTATATTCACATATTTTGTTGGAAAACCATAGATTGTAAGTATCTTCCACAATGATGGGCGGTGTAGACTATCAAAGGCTTTTTGAAAATCGACGAAGGTGATAATAAGTGGCGATTGCCTTTCCACTGATTCTTCTATAATTGTTCTTAGTGTGAATATTTGATCAATACATGATCGTTTCGGCCTGAAACCCGCTTGTTCTTCTCTGATCTTTTCGTCAGCATGCAATTTAAGTCTTTCTAACATCATGCAACATAATAATTTTCCAGGTACTGATAATAGAGATATACCACGCCAGTTATTACAGTCTGATAAATCACCTTTCTTCGGTAACTTTACAATAATACTGTCTTTCCATTGTTGTGGTGGTGGTTCTTCTCTCCATACTTCATTTATAATATCTAAAATTCTCAAGAGGTTGTTGTCATTAACTGCTTTAATCATTTCCCCTGAAATTTCGTCAACTCCAGCAGCTTTAAAATTTTTTAATCTTTTAACGGCTTGTTTGATCTCGTCCAGCGTGAATTCATCGCAAGTTATTGGCAAGGTGGTTGTGGATGTTTCATTATTAAAATCAGGTGTTACTGTTGGTGGTGGTCTCATAAGTGGTATCATAAGTACACAAATGCAAATAACAAGTTTGGGAGGGGGTGAAGAAGATTGGTATCGACTAAGCCCTTCCCGCTCATTAGACAAAGACAAACCCAGTCCAGAGATTGATAATATCAGGAACACGGGTACGTTAACCTAACAGTGAAGTTAATTACTCTGAAAGAGGTGTTACAAAATTAGGTATAGGTGATAGAAAAAAAAACCTGTTCTTCCCAGCTGTTCTTCCCTTTACTAAGCAAATGGAAAGGAGGTGGTTTTAAACAGAGTTAACAAATTATCAACTATCCCACTTAAAGGAACAATGTAGGGTATACAGAAAAGATATATGTTACCAGGTAAGCAAGTTAACAAAATGGTCACACAAAAGAATTAATTTCCTGTCATTCATACACGCGCTAGCAAAGGCCTTCACTCATCTTGCTCTCACTTACCGATTGTGAAAAAATCTTGCACTCCATAGAATAACACAACAGCAGTTACACCTCAACTAAATGTATGAGTGTTTGTTCAAGTTCTAGCCCCAGATTATCGGGTAGGCGGTCAGCACATAAAAGGGTCCCGTAATCGCTGGAAAATGAATCTGTAATTGTGTCTCTTTTCTTAATAACAGTTTCTATGGGAGGGCACGGTCTCTGATACCGGGGTGAGGATGGTGTGGTCTATTTGACTATGCCGCGGATAATAAAATTCTTACGCGTGCTGGTACACTTTATCCGTGAGGTATGGTTTAAGTCCAGTGAGAAAACTAGTCACATCACTGTTCAGGAAATTATGAATTATCTCTCTGTGTCAGTAAACTAACAAAGCTCGGGCCAGTGTTCTTCTTCCCGTTACGACTTAAGTTGTCTGATGGTGCGTTAAATTTGTCTTTGGGTGTGCTTTCTTTGCTATAAGTTAGATAGCGGAATTCCAAACATAGAATCGCCTCAAAGATTAAAAATTTACACAGTCTCAACAAGTTCTGCGTCAGGGGAACTCTACACACTGTTTATGCTTTGCTTTGCCTAGATTGATTTCTTTATTGCTTTCTTAATGCTGGGATCGCACAGGTTACGATCACTCTGTATGAAAGAAAAAAAAAGACATGTAATATACCGAAACAAATAACCTTCTAAAGCGCGATGAATTTCCCGTTAAGCCTATTATATATATGCTCGCGTATTTAATTATGTATTTAATAAACACTGCGCGAGTTCTAGTGGTTAAAACACACATCTATAAAACTAGGACTTAACTGAATTTATTAATTATAAATTCCTTCGCGACTTAAAAAGTTAATTTAAGCATCTATTATCTTTTGAAATAATATAATAGATAGATCATTATATTTAAAACTGGAACTCTTGAGATGGTTTAATTAAATAGATTTAAATTAACACAGAATCCCTTTAAATAGAATGACTGAACTAGACCACTGATCACTTTACACAATATATATTACCGCTTTGCACAGAAATAGAAATCACTGCAAATATATATAAAATCCAGGGGAAAATCTATAACAAGATTTCAATAAAGCTAGTGCTTCTGTAAAGGTCTGGCCAGCGAGTGATAACGTGTCTAGTTCTACATGGTCTATTTAGCTAAAATGAAATGTAAGTTGAGTGGGACATGATAAACTTGACAACTTATTTGATCTCACGAACTTTTGGGGATCTGACCGCCAAATCAAGATTGACAATGGAGGTGACCTGATTGGTGATTTTAGGATGAGTGGTATCTTCAGTTTGCTCTTCTTCCTCTGTAGACCAGTTTCTACTCAGAAAATCAGCCCCGACATTCTGTCTTCCCGGAATATATTCCACTTTGAAAGAATAAACGCTTAAAAGAAGCGCCCAACGCATGATCCTTGCGTTAAATTCTTTATTGGCACCAAGAAATGCTAACGGAGCGTGGTCTGTTTGCACCGTGAAAGATGTACCATAAAGAAACTCATGATGGCGTCTGATACCGTCAATCAGAGCAAGACATTCCCTTTCAACTACGCTGTAGTTCCGTTCCGCTTTATTTAATTTCCGACTGCCATAGGCAACTGGAAATAGCATGTTCAGGTCACTGTCATCGGCTTGAAGCAGTGTTGACCCGATGCCCTGACCTGACGCGTCGACTCTCAGTACAAAAGGTTTCTTGAGGTCAGGCAACCTCAAAATGGGGTATGCAGACAACTGTCCTTTCAAAGTGCTATACGCGTGTTCGCACTTTTGATCCCATATGACCTTATCAGGACAACCTTTCTTTGTGAGGTCAGTCAGAGGTGCCGTCCGTCCGTTGAAGTTCTGGATGTACTTCTGATAGTATGCACATAGCGATATGAAGGAACGTACGTCTTTCTTCGTTCGGGGTCTTTTTGCTGCCACTATTTTCTCCACGTTCTTCTTAATAGGCCAACTGCATCCGTGAGAAATAGTGTGCCCCAGGAAGTCTAACTGTTCAAACCCGATGAGACATTTGCTAGGTCTGGCTGTGAGACCCGTTTCCTGTAGTCTCCTGAGGAGCATAGCAACCGTAGCAATATGTTCTTCATAGGTTTCCGATGCAATTAAGATGTCATCCATGAAATTATGGATATGGGGACTTTGCAAAGGTTCTAGAAGCTTCCTCATCATCCTGGTGAACACTCCTGGTGCGTTATGCAAACCGAACGGCATCACGTTAAATGTGTAATGTCCTTCACTAGTGCTGAAAGCTAACAAAGGTTTAATTTCCTCCTTGACTGGTATTTGATAATAACCTTTACTGAGGTCAATCTTGGAGAAGATCTTAGCTTTGCTGAGCTTGGTGAACAACTCAGAAACAGTTTGGAGAGGTTCGGGCTGGAATTCCGTTACAGCGTTTAGCAACCTGTAATCAATGCACAGCCGAACTTCCTTATTGGGCTTCTGCAACAGCACTACGCTCGAGCTGTAAGGAGATGTAGACTCACTGATAATTCCTGCCTGACGCAGCTTGTCTATTTCTCCGCGAAGTGCATCAGCTTTAGCGTACGGGATGGGGTAAACTCTGGTTTGAACAGGGGTCTCGTTTGTTAATTTCATATCAAATTCAATGAGATTTGTTCGACCAGGTACATCCGTTAAGACTGCACTGTACTGTTTTAGTAGAGCCCTGGTTTCTGTTTGTTGTTCTGGTGAGAGATTGTCGCCGAACTTGACATCTTTAAAGGATTCTGTGGGTTGCAATGGATACTCCATGCAACCATCATCATCTTCCTCGTCTTCCGTTGCTATGGCGACAGCCAGGAGATGCTCGGAGGATGGCACCGGTCTTTCCAAATATTTTTTTAGCAGATTTATGTGGAAGACCTTCTCCTTTCCTTTGATGGAGATCTTGTAGTTGGTACGTGAGATCTTTTTAAGGACGGTAAACGGTCCTTGCCATCCGATGCGAAGTTTATTGCTTCCGGTTGGAAGTAGCAATAGGACTTTCTCCCCTGGTTGTAGTTCTCTCTCTTTTGCAGCTTTGTTGTATCTTTTAGTAATTTTAGCGCGGGCTTTCTTAAGGTTGGTAGTAGCTAGATCCCATCCTAGCTTTAGCCTTTCCTTAAGCTCAGATACATACTTGCTTGCAGAGACGACTGTCTCGTCAGCCTTCTGGTCTGTCAGGGACCGAAGTAAGGCTTCTAGTGACCCCTTAATAGGTCTGCCAAATAAAAGTGTAGCTGGCGCAAAACCCGTAGACGCTTGGGGTACCTCTCGGTAGGCGAATAAGGCAGCCGATATATATTGGTCCCAGTCTTCCGGTTTCTCCTGACCCAGCTTACGTAACATCATGGTGAGGGTACCGTTAAAACGTTCCACGAGCCCATTTCCGGCCGGATGGTAGGGACTTGTGTGGATATGTTTGGCCCTCAAGATCTTAAAGATCTCCTCCATTAACAGGCTACGGAATTGGGATCCATTGTCCGTCAAAACTTGTTGAGGGAATCCCAACCGTGTAAAAATTTGCACAAGGGCTTCTGCGACATGCTTGGAATTAGGGCATGGTAGCGGTACGGCTTCGGCCCACATAGTGCAAGTGTCAACTAAGGTCAGGATGAACCTGTTCCTTCTTTTGGTCTTTTCCAGAGGACCAATAATGTCGACAGCAACCCGTTCAAATGGAGTCCCTACTATTGGCATTTGCCCCATAGGTACTGGGGGGTGTCAAGTGCTTGGGTGCTACCCGTTGGCACTGGGCGCAGGATTTCACGTACCTGACAATGTCAGAGTTCATTCCTGGCCACCAATAGTGGTTTTTTATTCGCTGAATAGTGGCGTTTTGTCCCATGTGTCCGCTAAAGGGAAGAGAGTGCCCCATTTCTAAGATCTGGTTTCTGTACTGCGTCGGTACTAGGAGCTGGTTATTCCCCGTGTCCGGGTTGCCCGTTCTACGATACAATACACCATCCTTAGAAAAGATGTCTCCGTTGTGTCTGGGGTCCTTAGCCATGGGCAGTTTTTTAAAGCAGGGCGCCAGAGTAGGGTCCTTTTGTTGCGCCTCCTTCAGTTCATTAGGCAACAAGTTTGGCGCAGGCTCCCTCTCCTTCTTGGCTTGCCCTCTTGTGGTTACCGCTGCCACAATCGGCTCCTTAGGTCTCCCAATGAACACATATCTACATCCCAGGATAACTGGGTAGATCGGATCATCCATTATGGCCGCTTTAATAACTCCTCTGACAAAGTCAGAGTGTATTTCTACCAGTGCGATAGGAAGCGTCCTGGGTGCATCACTCCTGAAAACTCCACTTAGTTTGACGGTTTCCTCTGTCTCCTGACCGGGTTTGACTAGGTGCCTAGCGACAATACCATCAAAACTTAATCCTGTGTCAAAAAGACAAGTAGTAGAGGTACCGTTCAAAATTACAGTTCCTCGAGTTGAGGGTCGGTCCCCCTCAGGTTGAGAATCACTGACATTGACTCTACCTTTCGAGGCTGTATGCAAACATCCAATGCGGTTTGCACCGGTTTGTTTGCCCTGATCAGACGTTCCTGGTGTAGGGGTCTTCCCTTTTCCTTGACCTTGGTGGCCGCGCTGCCACGTAGGCTTGTTGGGTTGATCAGAATTGTTGTTGGGGGGGTATCGGGTTTTGTAGAATTTCGATTTTTCCTGGGGAGGTTTCTGGGTATTGTTATCTCGTTGGTTATAATATTGAGAGGAAGTGGAAGAATAGGATGCCTGTTCTAGATTCTGTTTTCGAGATGGCTCATCGGTGGGTTTACGTTTAGTGCTGGGAAGTTCGGCCATTGCATTGCTATAGCGTTCGGCTTTATTGAGTATGTCTTCAAGCCTGACTGCCCCCTGTTCCGCCAAAAATCTACGTGTTTCATTCGACAAAGTGGATTTTATCTGCTCCACAAGAACAAGTTCGAGGAGTCCCTCATATGAAAGAGGTAGGTCAGATAATTCAATGCACTTTGTCAGATAACCCGTGAGACGTGAAGAGAACTGTGGAAATGTTTCCGTGCTATCTTTTCGGCTGTTTCTGAAGAACTGCAGAAACTTTCGGGCAGTCATCTCAAACTGCTGTAGTAAGGCCTTTTTCAACATGTCGTAATCATGTTGATTCGGTCCCAGCTTTGTGTACACGTCATAAGCATTGCCTTTCAGTGACGTTGAAAGTTTGAGCGCCCAGCGGGTACTCTCTAACCCATAAAGATTAGCGAGTCTCTCGAATTTTTCTAGGTAGCTGTCAATTTTTTCGTTAGGGCTAGGAAAAGATTCTAAAGAAAACGACATAGCAGTTAATTGGGCAGATTGAGTACTGGAGAGGTCCATTGATTGAGACTGGGGCGAAGACGGCTCTCCGTTAGTCGAAGTAGAGGCGCCCTGACTCTCTAGAGCCTTAAGCGCCAGTTGATGCTGTCTTTTCTTGTCTCTCTCTCTCTCTCTGCGAGTTTCCATCTCTGCTTCAATTTTCTTCTGTTCCAAAAGACGTTCTTCTGCTTCTTTCTTATCTGCCCTCTCCTGGGCTTCTCTCCTCTCTGTTCTTTCTTTCTCTTCCTTCCTCTCAGCTTCGGCTCTCTGTTGCTCCGCCTTCCTCTCAGCTTCGGCTCTCTGTTGCTCCGCGTCATATATTTCCAATTCCTGGTTAATAAACGCGTTTGCAGCTTCTGCATCTAATCCTGCCTCTTTCGCTTCCAGCCTCAAGATGGACCTCATCTTTATCCTCTCTGCCATTGTTAAAGAATAAGATGAAGTATGCCTAGAGAACTAGTAAGAAGCAACGCGAAAGGGAGGAACTCTGAACCGCTACGAGAAAAAAAAACAGAAGTATAAATTTACCTGTGTTACCTCCTACCTGTACTGTGCAAACTTATCGCTGCTATTATCTGGCAATTAAGGCTCTAAACGCAAGCGACTATGCCACTAAATGGTAAGTTACACTGAAAAAGAATCTACTATTACTAACAGTAGAGAAAAATTTATATTAAAACAATTTAAAAGGAAAAAAAAATTTCCCCTAAATTTTAAATCTCTGACAACAAACTCCGTCCCTAAAGTCAATTATTGAGATGAGACGTTGTTAACTTAATTTTTAAAAATCAGAACAATCCGTCTTTAGCTAGGCTCAACTCTTCTTAACTTCAAAAACCTTAGTGACTGTAAAACAATCACGCAATCCCAGCAACTTTTATCAAGAAAGCAATTGAATTATCTCCGCCAGAGGATAATAAAATAGCAAATATATTTGTTTATCTGTACTTTCTACTGCTGTGGAGAGAAAACAACCTGTAAATATGCTGTGTGGACAACCCAAATACTGAAAGAACGTTTGTCTAGGGGTGTAATTATTTATTTATTTCCCTAATTCACAAAGACAAATCATTCACACTCTACCTAGTTAGACCCAAACTAAATCAGACTCAAAATATCTTTAACCCGGCTATGCGATTGCCTCAAATGTAGCTCAAGATCCCAGAACCAGCCCACAAATATGTGTGCATCAAATGTATCTCAAAATTATCCCGGACGAGCCCCCAAATATTGTCGTAAATTTATTTTGAGAGAAAAGAGTCGTAGAAATAGTGGTCCGGTTTAGAGTGGAAAATGATGATGGAAAGCTCAGTGATAGAAAATGTAGAGATTTAATAGTTACTTCACAGCGTGCTGGAGGAGAGTAAAGACAGACTTATTTACGACAAATCGTGTCTCTCAATCTTCTCTTTCACTCTCCTGGTCAAACAATTATTTGCCAGTTTTCCAGACTCGCATCTGCGCGCCCACCGATTTGGTGTTTTCAAACACACACACGACGTTGATACAAACTATATTAAACGAATAGGGGAAATGTTGGGCTTTGGGTATATCCAACACACAGAACTAAATGAGTTTAGGTGATTTTATTTACTTTAAACATCAATCACTAAAAATATCAGATATTACATAAATTATCATAAGTACACAAATGCAAATAACAAGTTTGGGAGGGGGTGAAGAAGATTGGTATCGACTAAGCCCTTCCCGCTCATTAGACAAAGACAAACCCAGTCCAGAGATTGATAATATCAGGAACACGGGTACGTTAACCTAACAGTGAAGTTAATTACTCTGAAAGAGGTGTTACAAAATTAGGTATAGGTGATAGAAAAAAAAAACCTGTTCTTCCCAGCTGTTCTTCCCTTTACTAAGCAAATGGAAAGGAGGTGGTTTTAAACAGAGTTAACAAATTATCAACTATCCCACTTAAAGGAACAATGTAGGGTATACAGAAAAGATATATGTTACCAGGTAAGCAAGTTAACAAAATGGTCACACAAAAGAATTAATTTCCTGTCATTCATACACGCGCTAGCAAAGGCCTTCACTCATCTTGCTCTCACTTACCGATTGTGAAAAAATCTTGCACTCCATAGAATAACACAACAGCAGTTACACCTCAACTAAATGTATGAGTGTTTGTTCAAGTTCTAGCCCCAGATTATCGGGTAGGCGGTCAGCACATAAAAGGGTCCCGTAATCGCTGGAAAATGAATCTGTAATTGTGTCTCTTTTCTTAATAACAGTTTCTATGGGAGGGCACGGTCTCTGATACCGGGGTGAGGATGGTGTGGTCTATTTGACTATGCCGCGGATAATAAAATTCTTACGCGTGCTGGTACACTTTATCCGTGAGGTATGGTTTAAGTCCAGTGAGAAAACTAGTCACATCACTGTTCAGGAAATTATGAATTATCTCTCTGTGTCAGTAAACTAACAAAGCTCGGGCCAGTGTTCTTCTTCCCGTTACGACTTAAGTTGTTTGATGGTGCGTTAAATTTGTCTTTGGGTGTGCTTTCTTTGCTATAAGTTAGATAGCGGAATTCCAAACATAGAATCGCCTCAAAGATTAAAAATTTACACAGTCTCAACAAGTTCTGCGTCAGGGGAACTCTACACACTGTTTATGCTTTGCTTTGCTTAGATTGATTTCTTTATTGCTTTCTTAATGCTGGGATCGCACAGGTTACGATCACTCTGTATGAAAGAAAAAAAAGACATGTAATATACCGAAACAAATAACCTTCTAAAGCGCGATGAATTTCCCGTTAAGCCTATTATATATATGCTCGCGTATTTAATTATGTATTTAATAAACACTGCGCGAGTTCTAGTGGTTAAAACACACATCTATAAAACTAGGACTTAACTGAATTTATTAATTATAAATTCCTTCGCGACTTAAAAAGTTAATTTAAGCATCTATTATCTTTTGAAATAATATAATAGATAGATCATTATATTTAAAACTGGAACTCTTGAGATGGTTTAATTAAATAGATTTAAATTAACACAGAATCCCTTTAAACAGAATGACTGAACTAGACCACTGATCACTTTACACAATATATATTACCGCTTTGCACAGAAATAGAAATCACTGCAAATATATATAAAATCCAGGGGAAAATCTATAACAAGATTTCAATAAAGCTAGTGCTTCTGTAAAGGTCTGGCCAGCGAGTGATAACGTGTCTAGTTCTACATGGTCTATTTAGCTAAAATGAAATGTAAGTTGAGTGGGACATGATAAACTTGACAACTTATTTGATCTCACGAACTTTTGGGGATCTGACCGCCAAATCAAGAGAAGAAGCCGCCCCCTGGTCTTCGTATCCGCTCGCTGCTGCCCGTTTCGCTTTCCCCCGTTCGCTCGGTTCCTCGATTGACACCGAGACGCGAAATTAGCGGCAAGCAACTGCGTCTCGTATCAGGGAAAACTACTGTCTTTGATAGCGCCGATAGTCTCCCCTAAAATCCCTCGGTCTGACTCTTTGATCTCGTCGCTGTATCCTACATAATGAGTCCCGGTGGAATGCGTTCTGGCAAACGAAAAGTTACAACAAATGTTCAGGGGTTCTAATGTTATGAAAAGCTAAAGGTCCCTTTAAATCATCCATCATATCAGGGAAAATTCACTAGTCAAACTAGACGTACGTCACAGACGTACAGTAGTGCTGTGGTGGCAATTCATCCTTCTGGCAATGGCTTGCGAGCTCATTCCGGTCTCCAACATACCAATGGCTCGTTGGCAGATAGTCTTGGCATTTCAAGCAAATGTACTGGGTGTTTTGTCTCAACGGCCTTTTTATACCGAGTATACTGCCACAACGCGTACACATTTTCAGGGTCATAGCTGTTGGGAATCGTGTTGCACGTGTAACTTTCATTGTTTTCATGTAGTCTGTACACAAACCCGTGGGTTGAATCATGCACTTTCCATTCCAGCAGCCATTCGCTCTCTCATCATCATCATCAGTTTCCATCTCCACAACGAAGGTTGGCTGTAATGGATCTCCAACGTCTTCTGTCTCTTGTCTTGGTGGTGCACTCTGATAGACTCTTTCCTGTCCATCTCTTGATGTTATCTTCCCACTTATAGCGCTGTCTTCCCCTTGCACGTTTGCCTTCAACTCTCCCTTCTCTTATGGTCTTCTGCAAGGTGTTATGCCTTTTTATGTGGCCAAAGTATTTTAGCTGCCGAACTTTGACCTCCCTCATTAGTTCTCTTTTCATACCTAGATTTTCTAGGACCTCCTTATTTGTTTTCATCTCTTTCCATGAGATACGCCCCATTCTTCTATATATCCACATTTCAAGAGCCTCAATTCTTTCTTCCAAATGCTTATTCATCGTCCATGTTTCTGCACCATACAGAAATGCAGAATATGTATAACACTTTATGATTCTCAGTTTTAATTTGTGAGATAACTGTTTGGATGTCAGTATATGTTTCATGTTGTTGAATGTAGCTTTGGCCATTTCCATTCTCTTCTTGATTTCTGTTTCACATCTGCCATCTTCTGTTATTATATGACCAAGATATACGTAGCTCTTGACTTGTTCCAGGATTTTCCTATTTACGCTTATCTTTAATGTGGGTTTATCGTCTGTTTTGCTAATTATCATAGTTTTTGTTTTCTCAATATTAATGTCGAGTCCATATTCATGACTTATACTGTTTACTTGCTTCACTAGTTCTTGTAACTCCTGTTCGATTTCAGCTAACAACACGGTATCATCTGCATATCTAAGGTTGTTTATTGACCTTCCACTGATGTTCAGTCCTGGTATTTCTTGTATCTGTTTGAAAATTTTTTCGGTGTATAAATTAAATAGGCAGGGGGACAGCACACAACCTTGTCTGACACCTCTTTTTATGTCTATGTATGGTGAATAATTCCTTCCCGATCTTACTGTGGCAGTTTGCTCCCAATAAAGGTTACTGAGTATTCTTATATCTTTTCCATCAATACCTATGTCTTTGAGGCATTGAATTATTTTCTCATGATGGACTCTGTCAAAAGCCTTCTTATAGTCAATGAAGCACATATACATTCGCTCTCTACCTCATGACAAACACGGGGAAAATCCATTCCCACTATTTTTTTCCAGCTTCTCGGCATCAGTATATATAATAGTGGTGCGTTTTTAATGTGCTTCAGTATATGTACATATATATATATATATATATATATATATATATATATATATATATATATATATATATACATATATATATATATATATATATATATATATATATATATATATATATATATATATATATATATATATATATATATAATTATAATATATATATATAATATATATATATGTATATAGATATATATATATATATATATATATATATATATATATATATATATATACGTACATACATACATACATACATACATACATATCAAAATCTTTATTCTCCAGAAAATACATTGATATGTACTGACATGATATAATAAAATACAATATGGCATATAGGAGAATCATTAGAATCTACATAAAGTAAATTTACATAAATTCCATACAGCGTTAATGAGTAGGTGAAAATGATCCAAAAATAATAAAAATTATAAAAATTACATTTCATAAGCAATTAATCTGACATTGATTTTTCTCGAACGACAAACATTCAACACGTGCTTCATGGGCCACCAGCATACCGTGTGGCTAGTGTTCAGCTCAGCAAGCACGCTGAAAAAATGCTTCTGAGACGCCAAAATGTGGGTGTTTTTAATGATGTCTGAGCATGAAAAAAATACCTGCTATTCCAAAAATGCGTGATGCATGTGAGAGACTATAGTGTTGGTCTTGAGCTGTACTCACAAAATTGTTTTTATAAGCAACACAAGTGCTGCATAACCATTGCACAACAATATGCTTCAACGACGAAAGCTGAGTGTTGTGGATAAAGGAAGAGCCATTGCGTGGTTGCAGGAAGGTCTTACTGTCCGAAATGTGGCTCAGAGGCTTGCATGAAAATAGTGTTGATTGTCACTGATAAGCTTGTCATGTTATATTTTGTTGTGCTGTGTTTTTATTGTTCATTTTCATTTCACTTTGCACCCTTAATAAAAATGGTCCTTAACTTTTTTTGAAGGGTATATGTATATATATATAATAAACACAATTTTTCTAATGCTATTTTAATACACAATAAGCAAATACAATTTTATCGGTAACAAATATTTAGATAAGATGTCTTCGTCAGGTGCCTGGTCTGGAACAGACATTGGCGATCATGACCCTCCAATCTTCTCTGTCTTTTGATAGTCTAATGAGGTTGTTGTTGCCCATGATGTTGTTTGTTGCCCAATTGTTTAAGCTTTCCACATACATCTTTCTCTGCCTTCCTCTTCCTCTCTTACCTGGTATTTTCCCACATAAGACTAATTCCTCCACTCCTCCTCTTCTGTTAATATGTCCCATAAATTTCATTTGTCTTTTCCTGATGGTTTTGATGAGCGATCTATTAACACCCGCAGCTGTCAATACCTCGGCATTTGTTTTCTTCCTTGTCCACGATATTCTCAGTATTCTTCTCAAAAACCACATTTCCGCTGCCTCCAGTTTTTTCACCATTTGGTTACTCATTGTGTAACATTCGCATCCATATAAAAGAACGGACCTGACGTAGCCCCCTAGTAAGCGAATTTTTGTGCTTATGGTGATGTTTCTGTTTTTCGTTACGTTGCTCATCCTAGTAAAGGCTTCTTTGGACATGGCGATCCTTTTCTTTATCTCTGTGTCACATCTGCCATCTGATGTCAATGTGTGGCCTAAATATTTAAAGAGATTGACGTGTGATTTTTTTCTCGTTTGCTGTTCAAAGAGCATACGGGTATTTGTATTTTCTTAGAAACTACCATGCATACAGTTTTGATGACATTCAAAGATAATCCTTTCAACTCGCTCTCTTCCACTACTTTGTCTAGAAAGATTTGTAGTTTTTCCTCTGACTCTGCTATTAAAACTGTGTCATCTGCATATCTCAGATTATTGATATTTCGTCCTCCGACTTTAATTCCCTCGAGGTGTTCAATGTTTCGAAGTATCGTCTCGCTGTATATGTTAAAAAGATCAGGTGATAAGACATATCCCTGCCTAACTCCTCATTTAATTGCTCTGAATTCACTTAGTTCTCCTTCAAATCTGATCGCAGATTCCTGCTTCCAATATATGTTCCTTATTATCCTAAGATCTTTCCCGTCTATATTTAGTTCATGTAAAATATCAAAAAGGTCTTGGTGTTTCACTTTGTCAAAAGCTTTTGAGTAGTCTATAAAGCATAGATTAAGGTCTCTTTGTACCTCAATACATCTCTCCATGAGCATTGATAGTGTGAAAATTGCATTTCCGATACCTTTATCAGCAACGAAACCGAACTGAGTTTCAGAAATTTCTGGTCGTATTCTATTTCTTGTCCTTTCCATTGTGATGCGAAGGAGTATTTTGGTGACATGGCTCATTAGTCTGATTGTTCTCTGTGATTCGCATTCTTTTGTTCCTGGTTTTTTCGGTATAGTGATGAATACTGATCTGCATATGTTTAGGGGTATCTGTCCTGTGTCATATATCTTGTTCAGGCGTTTTGTTATTTCCTCTATGCCAAGTTCTCCTAGTGCTTCATAGATTTCTACAGGAATATTGTCAGGCCATGGTGCTTTACCATGCTTCATTTTCTTAATAGCATATTCAACCTCGTCTTTCAATATGGGTGGGCCTTTCATGTTTTTTCTTATATTTCGTTTATCGCCTCTATCATCATCACATAGCTCCTCTATATATTCTGACCATCTATATAAAATATCTTCCTTGTCCATTAGAATATTTCCTTCCTTTGACTTTATACATCCTATTCAAATGCAGGTACGCTACCCTGATATTTCTCTTACTTATTTGTGCATAGTTTTATTATCACTGTTTTTGTTGCTCTCGATTTCTTTGCGTTGCGCGTTGAGCCATTCCTCTTTAGCCACGTTGTATTTCTTCTTTATTTCTCTATTTAATTTTTGATATTCTTTGTCATCATTTTTCGCCAGTCTTCTCGATTCCATGAGGTCTAAAATTTCTTGTGTCATCCATTTTTTATGTTCCTTTTTCCTTGGATTGGGAATATGTTCTTGCATTGACATCTCAATACATTTATTGAATTCCTGCCATCCTCTCCTCTATCGATGTAAGGCCAGCGAGTGCTTCGAATTTATTCCTTACAAATATGGTGAACTTTTCTCTCATATCCTCATTCGTCTTCATTATGTTTGTTTGGAACTTGGGGGTTCTTTTTGATTTCTTGAGTATTTTCAGTTTCACTCTTAGATTACACACAATTGGAATGTGATCACTACCACAATCTGCCCTTGGTATCGACTTTGATGACTCTACGGCATTCTTAAAACGCTTTTGTATCAGTATGAAATCAATCTTATTTCTAGTTCTGTCGCCTGGGCTTTTCCAGGTCCAACTTCTCCTTGGATGATAAGATGTAACATAATAATAAAATAAAATATACAATTGAAAAGTAAGGAAGTTTAATGAGACTTTTGCTGTTGGATTTCCTTGCAAAGTTGGTCAATATTTGGTGAATAATCTGTTGTTTTCATTTTCAAGCATGACTGGAGACTCACGTCATTCAATTGGTTTCTTAATTTGCATTTGATATAATTCATGTTGGAAAATAATTGTTCAAAAAAATATGTTAATCCAAAAATTGAAAGAAGCCCAAATGTAAATTTCTTCAGCTTAACATAGCTGTTGGGTAAACAGTTCCAAACATCAAATATGATCTGATCTTGTTTTTTGAGCTCACTTATTTCAGACCACTTGTGTTGTAGTGACAGGGCTTGCCTTTCAAGATTTTCAAGCTCATGGACCAGATGTGTAAATTTTGAACACCACAATGCTTTGTCCTCTAAATCTACCAATTCAAATTCAAAATCAGCTTGGTCAATTTGAGGAAAGGCTGAAAAATTCAATTTGGTGATATCTGTTTCAAGAGGTTTTATAAAAAATGACACCTTTTCTTTTCAAACTCTTGAGAGCAATCAGCAAATGAAACTCATTTTCTCAATAACTATTTTGAGGAACTTGAGGTCAGTGCAACTTTCAGTAGTTTGCATATGTTCTTTTAATGCTGGGCAGTGTAATAATTTGCCAGTTTCAATGTCTTTATCAAACATTTTTTTTATATCGGCAAGTGCACCAGGCAATGTAGTTTTCAATTTCAAATGGCTGTTAGTAATGAACAGAGTAGCATATGGCAACAACCCACTTCTGTCAACGAAAAACTGTTTGGAGATGTCAGGAACCTTGAGTTGACCACTGCCTTTATTAGAGTCATAAATGTGGAAGTTTGAAGGCGAGCGAGGAAGAAGAAGAAGAAGAAATGGCTGTTACAGTCTGCGTGGCTTGGGTGCGCGACAGACGTGAACAAAACCTGTTTATTTCATGATCGTAAATTCTGTAATCAGTTTTGAATCCAAAAATAGAAATAAGGGTAAAGCCCTTATGAAACGGAGATAAAAAATGCTTTGCTAAATACCATCAGTTTAATCACATGAAATAATTTGTTTTCATGCACGCTATCAGTTTTGTGTATAGTTTCTTTTTCGTGTGATTTTTTTTTAATTAATGACTTCCTTATTTCAAAAGGATACAAAAACACTATTTTTTATCAGAAACTAATAAAATGTATATTTCTTGTGGATAAATGGGTATACTTTATGAAACAAATTATGTTAGGAGAATTAGACCTGTGGAAACGTTTATATTTTTTGATAAGTCTAGACTTTTTTTCAAAATATTTGCATGATAATTATTTCAGCCGTAATGTTTTAATATAAATTGTTTCTTTTTCTTTGAGATATATATTGTTTTTAAAGTTTTGTCAAAAAGCCCTTACAATTCTGCACATTTGGATATATAAAACATTTCTCTTGTCTTTAAAATAATAAAAATATGACCACATCTTTAAAGGCCCCTCCATCCCAAACGTTTAGTCCACGAAAAGTGTGTGTCAATAGGTGGTTTTAGTGCTCGGATACTAAGAGTTAAGTAGCCGAGAGCCAAGAGCCACACGAGATGGCTCAAAGAGCCGCATGCGGCTCGCGAGCCGCGGGTTCCCGACCCCTGGTTTAGCCATACCTGCGGAATGGGAAACGATTGGTTACCACAACAAATATGGAAGACCAAGAGCCAGGAATCCAGACCTCTAAGACGACCTAGAGTTGGCTGGGAGGACAACATCAAACAATTCCTGAAGAACCGAAGACTGGACTGGAACCAAGCCAAAGGGAAACAGCTGATAGGATTGCATGGCGCTCTCTCTGGCTAACCTCTACACCCCAAGGTAGAGAAGGAATGACTAAGTAATTTAAGCAAGCGGAGCAGACCGCCGCCTCTTGGAGTTGCGAGTCTCTAGACTACGCCTCTGAACAAGTTGTCACGACATCAAAATAGTTTGATTCAATGAACTGTGCCCTTTATCGAAACTTGGTAATGTCATGCTCAAGTCTGCCCTATGGAAACCTAGCTCTACTCTTGACTTAGAGAGGGCAAATACATCAATGTCGAGAACTGGTCACTTTGTCTCAGAAAGATTTACCTAGTATGGGGAAGTCTCTAACACTCCATTCTCCTACAGCAGTATCTGCCATGGGAGAACAATGCTCCCGTACATTGTCGACTGATCTATTTTTATCCAAGCTGAAAGTTTCTACAAGATGGTACGGCTGTCCCCATTCTCAACCCTTCTTAGTCGCCTTCTACAACACTCCTGGCTGGTTACAGCTGGAGACAGATATGAAAGGGATATAAATAGGTAGGGAAAGACCTTGAACGGATGGTACAGGAGAAGAAAGCTGGGAATGTATTTGTGAAAAGCTTATACTCCAGATGGAGCTGAAAGATAATGAAAATAAAGATGAGGATGATGCCCTCTTCCCTTCAGGAAACCAAATTTCGGTCTGTATCGAAAAACGGTGACGTCACGCTCCAGTTTTTACCAGTTGTAAATGGGTGCCTGATTTTGCTTGTCAGTTAGGAAAGGCAAATACAGTGAGGAAGAAAACTAGTCATTCCCACCACTCGAAGTTGATACTAGTATAGTAAAGTCTCTAACATTTCAATCCCTTCAGGCAGTATCTGCTATTGGCCTACATTTACCTTCATCTTTTTTTATTTTCATCTTTTATTTACGGACTGTATGGAATCTTGAACCTTTCATATCTCCTTCCTCCCCAACTACTATTTTGCGTTCTCAATATTTCACTCATTTTCGACTTTGCTAATACATTTTTAACAATTGTACATCTTCCTAAGTTACATTCACATGTCACTGACGTGAATAAAACTAATATTGTTTATAGAATTGTGTCACAATTGTAACTTATTCATAACAAGTACGCGCGCACTGAACTCTTAAGTATGGAGCACGTGTGGTGGCTTGGAGCTGACGCAAACGCGCCCGCCATATTTGTTCTCCTTAATTTCATGATTAACAATGTAGGGTACAGTAGTTGGTCGGATACTCCAAGTTAGAAGAAAATTAGTAGGATGAAGGTCAGGAGAGTGAAATGTTGATTTTGTAATATACATATGTGAAGGTCTGGAGAGTGAAATGAAGTTGATTTTGTAATATACATATGTGAAGGTCAGGAGAAGATCGTCACTGTAAAAGTAATTATTATACTTATTAGCCCACTTCAGTCATAACTGACTATGGGAATGCTCCCTCTGTAGTGAAAGGCCTCAACATTTTTGTGTGTTTTTGTTTTTGCCAAGTGTTTCTTAAGGTGTGTTCTTTTCTCTCCTGCTTGTTGTGAGAGCTTCTTTCGCGCAATCTGAGGTGGTGCCGTTGGGAGCAAAGTCACTTGGTGTGATCGACACCTTAATCCTCCCAGGCTGCTAGATTTATATTCAAAGTATTCATGTCTCTCTAGGACACATCTTTGACCCTCAGCTGCGGTCGCCCGACTGTTCTTTTGCCACCTGCCAGTTGTCCGTAGAAAATATAGAGTAATTATTATAAACGACAGTATTTTTCAGCACGTGATCACGAGCGAATATAAATATTTCCGTTGAAATGAACTTGAGATTTAAAATTTGAATAGTGATCGGCTGGCTGCTGGATTGTCCGGAAGAAAGAGTCTTTATTAACAGCCATTAGCTGAGACAGAAATTCCCTACATTTTTTTCAGAGACCGACAGCCCATCATGTAGAACAGCCTGGGGATCTGAGAGTCTGGGTGTTGCATGACGTGTAAGCCACTCTTTGGTTGCATAAGGAGGATTCCTGGTTAAAGTAGCCTGTGCAAGAACTGGCAGAGATATTAGATGTATAATACAATGTTAGGACGAATCGAGAAATTCGAAGAAACAATTCTAATGGTGATGAATGACGTTGACTCCAGTAATTCAATGTACCATAAATAAGCAGGGTTAGGATTTTAATGACTTCAAAACTGTTAGAAACTGACCAATTTAAAAAGATGCATTTAAGACCCAACAACCCTCTAAAAATGTCCTATAAAATAACAAAGGACTTAAAAAAACAACTGTCTTTGTTTTTTTTTTTTTTATTTCCCAGCTAAACTCAAATTATTTGGTATTATTAAAAGAAGAAAGTCAACAGCATAAAACAAAACAAAAAGAACCTAAGAATATGATTTAAATTTTTTTCTTTTTGTTATTGTGCCAACCTGATATTCTTTATGATACTAAAAAAACGAATATAATAAAACAATGAAAAAAAAGCATAAAATACTTCATTTATTTTACAGTTTCTTTGCCAAACTGAAAGTCAATATTGTTAACCAAAAACATTGTAGCGACACGGACAGATTGCACCGGAAATTCCGGCAGAATTCCACGTAAACCAGTATCTTTATCTATGAATCACAACGAACTTCTATAGGGAAATCCAATGTTAATTAGCACACTATATAATATGCGATAATTTGATAGTTAATGCTGACTTCTCCGAGGAAGTTATGGCACCAGGCAGAAAGCCATAATGTTATTTTATGTAGGAAAATTTACCAGCAACATTTGTTTTCAGGGGTTTAGAGTAAATTATTAAACAGCAAGGGTGACCTTGCAGACTGCAACAACTGGAGAGGAATTACTCTTCTCTCAGTTTGTCACGGGTAGCCTCCCCTTTACTCTGCAGTGATGGTCCAACAATGGCCAGAATCTAGAGTATCTAATGTGGGTCTTCAAATTTATCTACCTTCGCACAAGATTACTTTTGGCAGTTATGCAGATAAAAGGATGATGATGCTTCTACCTTGAGGGAATGTTCACAAGATATTTCAGAAGTCTAGAACAATGTTGAATTTGTCTTATCAGTGTTAACTGGTATCTGCCCGCCGCCTTTTGTGAAGAGGTATTATAAAATTTAATTTAGCTCGTACAAGCCTCCAACTGAATTAACTGTAAAATTCTTCTTATTGGGTATGTATATATATATATATATATTAAAGATACTGATTCATTCGTGTGCACTTCTCTCTGCAATAACTAAATCAACTATGAATTTGTAAAACAACGTATAACAAATTTAGTGATCAATTACGTTTGAATAAATGTAAATAAATCAGAGCTGGTGATTAATAAAATGAAGGTGTCTTCCTAGAAAATATGTCGACTTTAGAAGCGTAATGTTGAAATGAAAACTTGGCACAGTTGTGTATTCCCGATGACAATACATTAATCAGTCAATTATTTAATAATTTAATATTGTAATTATGACATTATGAGTAATTAAAGTTTTTCGTAAAGAAATATAAACAAATCAGGGGCCATAAGCAAGTTAATTAAAAATTCAAGAGTACGTGGTGTGCTTTAGTTTTTTCTATGTGTAAAACAGGGCAGTACTCAAACACGTGTCTAGCTAAATCAATGGAAACAATCCACGATTTTTGTCAATTTGATGTTACATTTTTTTTTAACTGCAAGCTATGAACCCCTTTAAAACTTATGTTTGGGTTTTTAGCTTGTGTTTAAAATATTTTTTTATTTTTTTTTTTAGTTAATTTAATTGAAAAAATTGCGACTGGACAATGGAAGTGCAATGGCTTGTGCCTGGACGAACACGTTTAAGTAACCATACAACTTATTACAAATGATAGTAAATATATACTTATGATGTCATCATCATCCACTCTCTGCTCCACTCGGAGTCTGGGGTTACCTCTGATTTTGGTTTCCTTCGAGAACTAGCACGAAGCAATCACCAGCGCTTTGCTGTGGTGGTTCATGAATATATCATTTTCACATGTTGAGGTTGCTAGTCTTGTATAGACCTGTATAACCATCAGCAAGTTCAAACATGTCAAATTCAAAGTAAATAAAATATGTTACAACTCACCCCAATAAGTGGGACCACCATGCTTCTTGTTCAGTAGAATAGTATTGGCAACTTGATAAAGATGCCTCGAACACGCGACAGGAGTATTATTTCTAGTTAGAATCCCTCTGTGACTTTGTGAGTAGGTCCTGTAAGAGTCCGGTTTCCGTATTAAAGGGTAGTTTTCCCTTGCTGTAGTGTACAGAAGGAGTTCCGATACGTGTTTTGTCCGGTCCTATAAGGTCAGAATCCTAACTCTATTCTTTCCTAGCTTCAGTCCGAGCTGTCTACTTTGACGATTCTAGAATGTAGCGTGTTTTAGCCTCCAAATTTGCTAGGTTATTTTGCAGTTTTCCTGCCTCCGCTTCCACCTGGCGTTTCTGACAAAACTTCCAAGCAGAATAATGGTTTATTTCCGAATCGCCTTTGATCCAATCTATGAGCTAAAGGGTGGTGGGTCGGGGTTGTTAGTTATTTACTTTCCCCCACGTTTTTTAAAATATCATATTTAATTCAAACACACGACCATCTCCCATATATGGCCCGACTTCTTCCGCCACTCTTCGGTAACCTTTCAGTTAGGATTTGTAACCTCTCCTGTAGATAGTGTCTTTACTAATTTGTCTACCCAGGCGGCTTTCACTGTAATAATTACACAGACAATATCTGGACGGAAGTGATTAAGCAATTATCACCATAACTTTCCTGGAAGGATAAGCTGTGACATATCGCAGACAACATCTGGTCTTCCTTTTGTATTCTCCGGCACAGTGTCTGAATGCTTTTGTAGCCTTCAATGCCCTAGATCAGTGTTTCTCAACCGGTGTGCCTATCAAAGTGTGCCGCAAAAATTTTGTAAATTTATTACATGAAGTATATTTTTAGTGATCAAGTAACATAAAACTGATCTTACAGCTTGAGTTCATTCAATAATAATTGGAGCTATTAACTGCTTTGAACAAAAACAGTATACTTCAAATTTCATAATATTATAAAACGCAAGAGGTGCATAAACAAAATTCAAAGGCCATGGATGGAGCATAGCACTTCAACTTTCACCTAATTAAATTTCGTATCAGAAAGAGCGATCAGGTAGAGGAAATTGATACTTTGCGCATGCACGTACAATTCGTCTTGTATGTTTCATTTTATAATTAACACAGTGATCAGCGTGTTGTTTCTTGCTTGTGTTTGATTTGTAAAACTGTAAAATATTTAGTACATTCGGTTTGCCGTTTTAAAACTTCATTAAAATTAGATAAACTAATTGACATGGATAGATTTATTACAAGAAAACGTGTCCAAGAAAATAGTAACAATGACAGCATGACTAGTTTCTGCAGAAATGAAAACATCAGTTTGGAATTGGTCACGCCAACACCGAGTAAGATTTCTAAATCTAAAGTTCGTAGACAGTACATGGACAGCTATTTAAGTCTGGGGTTTTCTTGGTCTGGAGAGAAAGTTTGTCCTCAGCTATTGTGTGTTGTGTGCGGTGACAAACTTTCGAAGGAAGCCATGGTTTCTTGTAAATTGAAAAGACATTTGACCACTAAACATGTACATCTCGGGAATAAAGATTTGAATTATTTCAAAACGTTAGTGGAACAACAAACAAAACAAGTACGCTATTTGGAACAAAGAGTTAAAGTATCTGAAAAAGTTCCAATCGCTTCTTATTATGTAGCCGAAATCATAGCCCAGCAAACGAAATCATATACTACAGCTGAGTCACTTATTTTGCCTGCGTGCCGTTCGATTGTTAGGACAATGTTTGGTAGTGAAGCGTAAAACGAAATTACCAAAATTCCGTTGTCTAATGAAACGATTAGAAGACGCAAAATTGAGATGTCTCCATTGAGGAACATGTTTCAATAGAGCTTAAAAAATCAGACTTTGCGCTACAAGTTGATGAATCAACAGACATAAGTGGCAAAGCACAACTTTTAGCATTTGTTCCCTTTGTCCATGGAAATTAAATCATAAACCAATTTTTATGGCTGCAGAGAACTTGTAGATCGCACGAGAGGTCGAGATATATTTGATACCGTGACTGCCTACTTAAGGGGAGGAGCGGGGCCGAAATTTCGGTCTAAATCGAACAAAATAAGGAATTTGGGATTAGTCCATTTTCTGATACTTTTTCATCTCCTGAATCAAAATATAACGGAATTAAATGTCAAAATGCAGTTTAACAATATGTATTTTGACTTTGAAAAAGGTATGGTACGGACAGATTTTCTCAAACTCGAGAAAATATGTCTAATTAGACCTAGCTTCTTCCATAGCAACCAAGCTTACACCTCTACTTATTATACATCGTTGGATTAGGCTAGATATAGGCTTTCCTGTGGTGTAGTTATTTTATTTCGATAACAAAATTATACCCGCCAAAATCGGGAATTTATAGGGCGTGTATTTTACCGTTTATTTCCTTATATGGAAATCGACGGCGATCGTCGACACATCGGCTGCCTCCGTGTAGGATAGCACGATATTCTAAACTTTTCATTGGCTGTGTGAATCAACGTGACACACAGCTGAAGTGTTTACACATTATGGCGTCGGACGATAAATTCTGTATACACATTTAATTAGTCCCATTTCTTGGAACGTTTTGTGTGAAAATGCCTCGAAAAAAGAATATCCTTCGTCATCTCCACCTGGAAAAGGCCAGAGCGAAGCGATTTAAGCAAGACTCGTCAAACGCAGGTAAAGTCGCTAATTTTGTTATGGTAATGGTACAAAATTAATCACATGTTAGAAAGTCATGTAGTCAAAAAAACAATTACACAAATTCGGTTTTGATTTACTCTGTTAGGACTGAGTGGAGGGGGGAAGAAGGTACTAATTTGGATGTTGGAAATCTGATTTAATTTTCTTAAATTAATACACCACGTGTCCTAATTATAACCCATAAAGGGTTCAACGATATACTTTTTAAAAAAAAAGTCACATGTGAATAATCTAACCGAAATAGCAGTAAAGAGTGATCACAGTTTTCTGATTTGACAAAATAACATGATTGCACACCATACGATAAATTATCATGGTATTTATAAGCATGTGACATATGTTTTTTAAGCTGTGATTATTTCTTACGTACTTTTTTCAGAACCATATGGTCCCCTTAATGAACCTAGTCGGCCTGAGGTTATGCTGTCAGCTTCAGCTGTAAATGAGGGAGCCAGCACAAGCTCATCTACAACCTCTACCCACATCACTTCACAATTCTGTAAAAGGCTGGAACTAAGTGCCTCATCGGTACAAGAAGCTTCAACATCTTCTTCTTCTTCCTCGTTCGCCCTGAAAAGGACGGTGGTTGCGTTGTGTCTGTTTACGCCTAAGCTGTGATATCTGCACCTTTCGGTCGACACATCCGACTTCAGCACGGCATTTTTTAGGGACCGGGTTTGCCTTCCCATTGCGATCCGCACTCGCTCAGCCAGACTGCACTGCTGCAGACTGTTTCCAGGACCACCACGTGGAGGTGGAGTGCGGTCTTGACCAGCTCTGGTTCGCTGGTCCTGATGCAAGCAGTACAGCTATGGGTCGCTGACTGCATTCACTATTGCTGCATCTTGGGGTCCCGCTTCAACATCTAACAATACTGTCTCCAGAACTATAGTTGATATGTCTGAGATATGTAACTTTGTTAGTCAGCTTGCATGTCCAGAATGCTATGGGAAGCTGTCTGCAGAAATTAATAAGGCCAAGAGAGGTCTTGTTCAACACATCAAAGTGAATTGTTGTGTTTGCAACAAAACTGTTGCATCAACGTACACATCATCGGTTGATGAACATAATTCATTCAGTGTGAACAAAGTTGCGGTTCTATCAACATTGTTATCAGGAATGGGACCCTATAAATGTAACTACTTTGCACAGAATTTGGATATGCCTAGCCTCCATAAAAAAACATTCAATGCAATAGCACAGACATTTTATCTGCAAACACCAGAACTCGCAAAATTAATATTTGATCACGCCGCTAAGCTCGCACGCAGCATAAACTGTGCACAGAGCAATCAACCTTATCATGAGGATATTATGGATATTGGAGTTTTGATGGCAGCTGGCTCACAAGGGGCCACAGTTCAAACATTGGTATTGGTTGTGTGGTGGAGATCTTGACAGTTCTTGTTATAGATACCCACGTGCTATAAAAAAACTGCCAGACATGTGCTACAACTGGTTCTTGGTACTAGATGGACGCCCCAGGAAACTTCAGCAAATGGAAAGAGGAGCATATGAAACAAGGATGTGGTATAAATTTTGAAGGTATTTACTTTTGAATCTTATTTTTGGTTTCTCCTGGTCTAAACATTTTCTGCAAATCTTATTTTCTCATCCTAATTTTCTTATAACTTCCAAACTTCTGTCCTAATTGTCATAAGACTTTGCACATATATTGTCCATTATCGTTTACAACCTTTTATAACTGGATTTTTAAGTATCTGATCAAACGTTTGATTTATTGCAAAATGTAATGTAAAATTTAGCAAAATTTGTTACTATTTTTAGACCCTAAATTTAAAGTCCTACAACTTTTTTTGTATTAAAGTTATCAAAATTTCAAGTTATAAAAAGTATTAAAATGTAATGTTCAAAGTTGTGTTCAAATTTGGCATTCATAGCTTAATAAGTAAAAAAGCCTTAGCAAATTGAAATAGAACAATAGAATCCAATATGGCTGCCATTTCCATGGCAACCAGTGGTGCAGTACCATCAACCTCTTCAATTTGCGTATCTAGTACTGATATATGTTATAGTGTGCATTTAAAATCCTAACATGATTTCTACATTGCTTTCTGCATAGGGAAAGACACCGAAATATTCAGGCGCCTAAATAGTGTGAATACCAGTATGCAAAGACGAAATGAAAACGTCTTTACATCTACTGATAAGCTACTGTCATTTTTAAAAAGTACATTAATCTGATTCATACCCAACCATAATAAATACCGGCGTTCCTCAGGGCTCTATTCTTGGGCCTCTACTTTTTGCCATATACATTAATGACCTTCCATTACACGTCGAACACGCATCCTGTGACCTATTTGCTGATGACTGTACTATCTACACGAGTGATACGAGTTGCAACACACTCGAACTATCGTTACAAAAAGATACAGACAATCTGATTAAGTGGAGCATCGGAAATCGCATGCTAATTAATATAATTAAAACAAAGTGCATGTTAATATCAACTAGACAAAAGTTACAAAATTCTGAGAAAACAACACTTCAGATCTATATTGGTACCTCACCAATTGAAAACGTTAATGAACATAAAACTCTAGGAATAGTCGTTGACCCGCATCTTAATTGGAACTCACATGTTCATGCACTGACTAAGCAAACGGCACAGAAAGTTTACCAGTTAGCTAAAATCAAACATTTCCTAGATGAAGATGCACGAAAATTGTTCTATGTATCTCACATACAAACAAACCTTGACTATTGCTCCACAATCTGGGATGGTTGTTCTATGTCCAACACAAAAAGATTCCATTCACTACAAAAGCGTGCAGTGCGTCTAGTTTCTGACAACTGCCAAACACAGTGTGTAGATCTATATAAATATCTCAAAATACTGCCTCTAAGAAAGCGCTTTCTGTTCAACAAAGCTAAATTTGTTCACAAAATCCTGTCACAGAATGCTCCAACATATCTGTGGCCAATGTTCAAATACAGTGAAAGACGCAGTCAACGCCTTAACAAAATACAAGTGCCCAAGCCTAGGCTTGACTTATTCAAGAAAAGCTTAGCTTACTCTGCTGCTCATCTTTGGAACTATCTTCCACATTATCTAAAACATAACAACCTCAGTCCCTATTCATACAATCGTAAACTTTTCGAATACTTTATGAGTTCTGATTATCTGCCCCCCCCTAATATGATTATTTTTCCGAACAAATGGTATAATATCGAGTGTAGGTTTAATGATGATGTTAGTGCTTTTCAACATATTTTGTTTCATGGTAATACTTAGTTTGTACTTTTCAACATATTTTATTTCATGTTTATAATTAGATACTGTGAATGTGAGTATGCTATTATTTTACCTGTACAACGTTGAATTCCTTGAATTGATGGGTAAATTGTATGTGAGAATAAATGAAATCAGTATAAAAGACGGGAGAAAGGAAGGGCAGAATGTCAGACGGGCCTGCGTGCCCAATTCTCAACCCTTTGAAAATAAAGTTCGTTCGTTCGTTCGTTCGTTCGTTCGAGCTAGGGAGGGTAATCTTGATATGTTTCCACAGGTACCCAAAAACAGTTTAAAAGACATTGCTACCCTCATAATGCAGCATTTGGAAACATTGGAGCAAAATATCCAATATTACTTTCCATCGCTGACTACAGAGAGATTCGACTGGGTAAGAAATCCATTTGTGCCTCTTTCATCTGACTTGGATTTTACAATAATAGAAGAACAGTTAGCTTCTATTTCAACTGATTGCAGTCTTAAAATGAAAAACTCTGAGATGCCCCTGGACGCATTCTGGATTTCTGTTAAAGAAGAGTATTCTGTTATTGCAAAAACGAACTTTAATTATTTTGATGCAGTTTTCTACGTCTTATGTATGAGAGTTTGGATTTTCAACACTTACATGCATTTAATGCAAAAAAAGGAAAAAAAACTTCTCTGTGTTGAAGATGAAATAAGAGTTTCCATATCTCAGATACGCCCTAAAATCCAAGAAATTACTTAAAAGAAGCCCAAGTATCGCATTAGGATCATCAGGTTTGTTTAAAAACATTCTGTTTGGGAAAATATATGTTCCAATTATTATAAACAATTAAAATAAAATCGAATTGAGAGTGTTATTTATTCTAAAGTAACCACAAATTAGTGCATTTAATTTAGTATTTATCACTGTAATTTTTTTATTCTGGCGCGGGGTCAGATGGTGTGCCGCACATTTTTAGTAAATTGAAAAGTGTGCAGGAACACAAAAAGGTTGAGAAACACTGCCTTAGATGATCGTTTTCACGGTTACCTGTGGTGAAGTGGGATGTTATAAATATTTATAGGGGACTTAGTGTACTGACTGAGATCAGCTGTGAAGGTATCCATATCTAATAAGAGTAGTGTATTATAGATAACCTTACTTGCTGCCACATATGTATACCTCAGTCAGAATTATTCTGGAATAGTGTGATGACTACGTTATATGTCTAGGGTATGTATATGATGAAGTGTAAGTCACAACAACAACAGACAGATAAACAATTTAATTTATTCCACCATGCTTGACAACACTGTGACACTCACATACATAAAACACTCTACGAGGATATCTTAAAGGAGTCACTGATAACTTTTCAAATAACAATATGTATTCAGTGCTGTCATGAATGTATATGTGTCCTGATTCAAATACAAAGGGAACCAGGAATCACAATCAATTTTAATTACAAGTTATATGTACAGAATTTATTAATATGATTCTTGTAGCGACATATATTATTAATAGTATCCTATGTGTGTCAGTTGTGTAGTGGTAATATGAGGTAATACTGGTTTTGTTTTGTTCAAGCTCTGTTGGTATTTGTCATCATGACTTCAATAGTTTGTTTCTATTGGAACTAGTATTGGAGATGTTCTCAGTTCCTGGTATTAAAACAATTTAATTCCCCTCTTAATTTTATTTTACAATGTCATTTTAAGATGGGGTACATAATGTTGAGCTCCATGGCCACACTCTCTTATCTTTCGTGATGACTGCAGTAAAAGACTCCTCTGCTCGATTACTTTAATGAGTTCTGGAGCCACCCCACTGGTTGCTATATGGACCAAGGAGTATGCTGTCCGCCTCTGGCTTCAGCAAAGCTCTGACCAGGTGCTGCTCAATAACTTTAAGACCACGGTCCCTGAAACAAGAAGGTTGTACCTTCTACGTCAGAACTAATTTATACTCTATTTCTACACTGAGCACAATACATCACAAACATTGAGTTCAGAGCGTTAGGCCAACTGTCAGCTTCATCTGAAATACTTTATACCAGTATTTCCCTCCCTAATGGTTACTACGCCTCTGCAATTCCAGCATTATTTCTTTCTAGTCAATAATCTAGGTGTCAGTGTACTGTTTGGCCATTCCATGCAGTTTTACTTTCCTCCGACACCTTCTGTTCAGGCTGGAGCACTATAGGCTTTACATCATGTTCGCTACTGAACTACACATATATACAGACATAAATTATCAATTTACATTCAATTTTCATTAAAAGATATTGAATATTTCAAGCTTACCACAATTCATGGAAATAATAAACAGTTTCGTTGACTGGCAATGAATATAGCACAACTCCGATCTGCCGATGTCCCAGGCTTTATTTTATAAAAAATATACTCTGGTGCTCAACGCACTGCTTCTTAGTAGGTTTATTACAAGATGTGGCAATGAACAGACGCTCTGAATTGAGTATATTCGCAGCTCTACCCAATCAAACCATGTCTACACATCTTTTCAAAAAAGTACTCCTTTTCACGTTTCCCCTGACAACACAAGATAGTATTTATAGCCCGACCAATCGTGTTTAGTCTTATATTTGTTGCGCTCCAATCAAATAGGAGTTAACATGGTAGGCTATTTCCGTAACGTAATGTTTTTTCAAACACGTTATAAAAAAAATTTTATGAGCAGAAATGATTTCATGCTGTCAGGCACCCCCAACTATTTTATTTTGGCCATAACTTGGTAATTCCTAGACTATTTGCGTAACGTTTTACATATTCTTTGTCAGCAAACCCTAAGGAACCCAAATATACGAATTTAATGGAGCCAATATGCATTTTCTTCTAGGATAGTCGTGCTGTTACTACCTTCTCACTTCCAAACTTGAGGGTGTCTGGGTACTGTCATGTTTTCAAACGTAAACCGGTATAATGTCATAATTCCCAATAAGCGTTTTTCAGGATTTTAAAACCTAACTCTGGTATGGGTAGTGAATTTTATCACTGTCGATTTGAAATAAAGTTAGTGCATGTGGCCTTACACGCGTGATGGCAGCAATTGTGTATCGCGCGACGCGTGTTTAGTGTTGCATGTGTCCTTGCTTTCTGCCTCTCCCTTCTCTCTATCCTTTAGTCCATCTGTCTTTTAGTTACGCCGTGTATAAAATGGAATGAATGAAATATTAAATTTAGGTCATTGATCAGCTTGCGTATCTCAAGGTTTTTCCAAGAAATACAGTACACGTTTCATTGAAGAAAGCGTGTAATAATACAGTAGGCTTTTACTATCAACGTGAAAGCGTTACAATTTGCAGACGCAGTAGATGTTGAAGGACTTTCGTGTGTGGTTACTGGTTGTGTTGCTTGAATTCTGATCGTGCTAATATTCGTACGCGAATGGGGTGAACCTCACTTTTGGTTTGTCGTAATGCCTGAACTTGGCATCAAGATGTAAACAACTGTTCATCTTATTAACTCAGCAACTTGATATAAAATACATAATTCATAAGGTTGAATGGTGTAACGTGATTCAACGAATAATGCCTCCGGTTCGAGTCCTTCACAATTTAATATGGATTACACACATACATAAACAGTTCAATTCACACATGAGGTACATGCATCAATCAATCAATAGCGTAGACTGCTGTTTTACGTGTCAATGTCCGTTTAAGGATACAATGCAGTAATTGTCGTCAGAACATCACAGCTATATGCACGCGCAGATAGAATGGCTACCTGCCGACAGTGAGACTGTGAGTCTAATTACTTCGTATAAAGTAGACGATTATCTTTCTCCTTCCAAGGATTTAGTTAATCACTAACCTCCATAAGTTTCCTCTCATGTAGAGTTCTAGGACTGACCCTGGTCCATCATAAATGCACATATAAATGGCTATATCATGCCATTGAATTGGAAGGTTAACAAAACGCAGCTATTCAGCTTGGCGGTCAAGTAACAAAGGGTAGCGTCTCCTAGTTACCGACTGTGACCCAAACAACGCTAGACACGTCATAATCGATCGTGTATGGAGCGTTCAATAATTGAAACATCTATCGCAATATATTAAATGTCTTAACCTTTACATTTGCACGTCCGCTAACCTTTAGCAGACGGCGTTAATATCATATACCGTAACAATTCCCTGTACACCGGGGAAAAAAAAATCGATAGATTTTTTTTCAAGATCTATCCGACTTAACAATTTTTCAAAAAAAAAATTTAACACAATCGTGACATATGGCCGACGATGTTCTGAGTAGAACCGTGTCGCGGTCATGTCAACTAACTATTTGTCATAGTCATCTAACATTAATCACATTATATATCAATATTATACATATTATTATATCAACTAAATAAAATGTCCAATGTTAATAGTGAATGATAGAATTAAATTAAAGTAAGGTCTGTCGTATTAGTATGTCATATAGGAATTAATTTGACTAATTAAAATTAAATTAATTAATTAAACTAAGAGTTAAATTATTAAGATTCTAATGTAACGCGATGTTATGAGAGAAGAAAAGACAAAATAAGTGAGAAGAAATAGAAAGAAATTCGAATATAAGTTTAACTTAATTGGGTGTGTTAAGTGTTAGTGAATAATAACTATCTAATTTAACTAACTAAATAACGTATAGGTACATTAAAAAAAATATTAATCTAATACTTGTGTGAGATTTATTTTCTCTTTTCATAATTTCTTCTTTTTATATTTCGTTCTCTTTTTTTGTTCTTTCATTTCATTTTTTTTCTCACATTTCATTTTATTGATAATAATTCAATTAAGAAGTTAAGTTAACTAATTAATTAGTATAGGATATGATGATCCATCCGTAGTCTTGATCCTGATGAATTCTTTTAGGCAAAAATGTTCAAACGTTTACGTTGGAAAGAAATGTCATTTATCCCAGCATCCAAGAATTAAGTGCACATAGGATAATAAGTTCGACTTGTCGTCAGATATTGTTCCATGATTGTTCAACGAATATTCATATATATTGTGTATGGACGTTAGACGAAGTTTCAATGTCAATATGTATACCTTGATTGTCTTTAGTTCAATTCTGTGATGCATATAGTGTTTATAAATATTAAATTGAAGGCAAGGTTAGTTCCCTTATAGTTGATACTTCGTTATATCCAATGTAGTGATGATTGACGTGTTTTAGGAATGTCAATGTTGATCATTCGTCGTCAATAGGATTACGTGACAACGCATCCGCCACAATATTTTCAGTGCCAGGAATATGTTCAATGGAGAATTCAAATGGCTGTAGGATGATTGCATATCTGGCGAGTTTTTGGCTCTTGTGGTTAGATCGACGCAAAGATGCTACAGCACGTTGGTCAGTTTGTATGGTGAATGGAGCACCAAGCAAAAACTTTTCAAGTTTAGTTATTGCCCATATAACTGATAAAAGTTCCTTGTCCACTGTGGAATACTTTGTTTCTGCCGGCTTTAGCTTTCTTGAAATATATAAGGTAGGATGTAGAACGCCATCATGGTTCTGGAGCAGGCATGCACCAATGCCGTAGTTACTAGCATCTGTTCGTAAGAAAAATCTTTTGGAAGCATCGGGAAGTCTTAAAATTGGTTCATGCGAGAACAAATTTATAATTTTGTTGAAAGTTTCATTGCATATACCAGTCCATGTCACCTTCACCGGCATGTCTTTTTTTTAACAATGAAGACAATACAGCCGTGATGGATGACAAGTTTGGTATGAATCTACTGTAATATTGAACAAGTCCTAACAAACTCCTGACCTGTTTCTTCGTCTGAGGAACTGCTATGTTTAGAATTTTGGAGACTGTACTAGGTAACGTTCGGATATATCCCGATCCAATGATATGTCCCAAAAAGGTTATCTCATTACACGCGATCTGAACCTTTGTAGGTTTAGCAGTTAGATGATAATTCCTTAGAGTGTCGAAAACATATCTAAGTCCCGAAACATGTTCCTCAAACGACGAACTAAACAAGCATATGTCGTCAATATATGTAATAACGTCTGGTCTACCTGATAAAATTTGTCGCATCAGGCGAATGAAGGTAGCTGGCGCATTAACAAGCCCAAAAGGCATCACATTCCACTGGTATAGACCTTGTGGAGTGGAAAATGCGGTGTAGTACTTAGCCTTTTCGGTCAGTGGTATCTGCCAATAACCTTTAGTTAAGTCTATCTTACTAAATATAGTTGCGTTGGATAGACGTGGCAGTAAGTCGTCGATAAGTGGATGTGGTTCGCTGTCAACTATAGTCTTAGCATTTAATTTTCTATAGTCAACACATAGTCTGATGTTATTGTCCTTCTTCCGGACAATCACTAATGGAGAAGAGAATGGCGAATTACTAGTCTCAATGATTCCCAGAGACAACATCTGTTCAAGTTCCTTAGTAGTTTTAGCAAGGAAATGTAAAGGAACCGAATAGGGATGTACACGAATAGGTGTATCATCATTGAGAGTAATGTCATGACTGATAGCCGATGTGCGACCCGGGACGTCGGTCAACACATCTGGATAAGATTGTAATAGATTAGCAATCTGTAGACGCTGTTGCGGTGTAACCGTTGAAGAGATGGTTACATCCCGCCAAGATTCAGTAGGTTGAACTACTGGTACCGGTAACGGTAACTGTACCTCAGGAAAAGAAGATTCTTCTTCCTGGATGACGGATAAGTTGGAATAATAACAAGTAGATACTGTGTTGTCATCTAGTTCATGAAAAATTGACTGTAAGTGTTCAGGACGTGTATGAAATTGCTTGAGCATGTTAATATGAAATATCTTTTTGTGTCCCTTGATATCTAAGACGTAATCAACGTCGGAAATTTTATCAATGACTTTGTAAGGACCATTCCAAGATATCAATAATTTATTGTTATTGTGAGGAAGTAACACATAAGCCTCATCGCCTGGGAATAATTGGCGTAATCGTCGAGACCTATTTTGTAGAGATCGAGCCTTAGCTTTTGCAGCCTCAGAAGAAGCTGTTGCCAACTGGCAAGACTCAATAATGTTCTTCCGAAGATTAATCACATACTCGTAAGATGACTGAGTGTCCTGAGTCATCTCCTCGTCAATTAATAAGTCTTTTATTAGTCCCATAGGACCTCTTGGGGGAGCACCAAAAACTAATTCAAAGGGAGAGAAGCCAGTTTGTTCATGCGGTACCTCCCGATAAGCAAATAGAACAGCTGGGAGTGCTCTGTCCCAGTCATGAGGGTGCTTAACAGTAACCTTATGTAGTAGTTGTTTAAGTGTACGGTTAAGTCTTTCAACCGCACCATTACTCATAGGATGATAAATACTACTTAAATTCCTATCAATGTTCCAAGTTTTCATGACTTCCTTCATGGTGTCAGATATGAACTGTGACCCATGGTCTGATAAAAGTTTTCTAGGAAACCCTATTCTAGAAAAGATGAGATGTAGTGCATCAGCTACATCTGTGGTAGTGGTGGTCTTTAATGGGATAGCTTCTGGCCATCGTGTGCACAAATCAATGCACGTAAGGACGAATCTATGTCCTCTGGCCGATGGTAGCAATGGACCAATAATATCTATGGCCATCTTGTCAAACGGTCTTACTGAGATATCGCAAGCCTGAATAGGCGCCGTGTGAAAAGCTCCACGTGCTTTCACTTCTTGGCATGTAGTACAGGAACGTACATACTGCGAAATATCTCTTGACACTCCTGGCCAAAAGAATGAAGACAGTACTCGAGATCGTGTTCGAGTATATCCCATATGTCCAGCACAATGTGAGTCATGTGCATGTTGAAGAATGTACCGTCTAAAAGTATACGGGACCATAACTTGTTGTTTCATTTGTGATTTGTCATTAAAACATCTAATCAATATGTCATTTTTAATAACAAACCAATGTTTGTTATTATTACCTGAGGATAGATTGTCAACTTTATCAACCAGCTTAAAAATTTTTTTTAAAGATTTATCCTCTTTTTGTTTGGTTGCAAATGTTTCCCTGTCAATAGGTGAATTGACTACAAACTCCTCTTGGTTGTCTGCATCCATCTTATTATCACTAAATTTCTCAATGAGTTGAGTCTGCGCTCTAGTCGTCACGGCGTTTCCAGTGCATAGGTTATGTTTCTCCCATTCTATGATCTCATCTGGAGTACAATCTTTACTACCGTGTATACGACCAACCATCAGATCAGCTATAGGCTTTTTTAGCATACATACTTTTACATTCCCTGTGAAAAAGGGTGTTCTAATATGAACAATAGCTGTGGGGTAAAACTCAATAGTTCCACCAAATGTCATGCAGCGTACATATTCTCCTGTCGCACAGCTAGGATGTACCAGCGACTGACGTACACCAATCGTCGTGGATCCTGAATCCCTCAGCACTGAGACGACGGATCCATTAACTAATCCCCTGTTAAAAATTAGTAAGCCTGTTCCATCGTTGACTGCAAGACCTACCTCTGGTGTAATATGTCCGCAGTTAAGCACTGTTTCTTTCGCCTTCTGAAAAATAAGATTGCATTGTTGGCAAATATTTGCCACATTATAATTAATAGCAAAACATGCAGCAGAAGACTGTGTTGTATTATTGTCAAGTGGGACCTGAGCTATAGGGGTAGTATTATTTGTAACTGCCGCCCCTGTATTATGGTTGTAATGAGATGATCCCCGAGAATGAGATCGATTCCGAGTATAATTGTTAGAATTATCTCGTCGTCCTCTATAGTAACTATTATCTCGATGTCTCGAGCCATGATTATTACCATTCCAGTTATTGTTATTATTGGGAGTATGTGATCGATTATAATTAGTGTTATGTTGACCATTGTGGTAGTTTGTTTGAGGTGAATAATTTCTATCTCGTGATCTACCTCTGTTGAACTCATTTTTATTGTTGAAATCATTATTATGTCCCTTCTGAAAGTTAACATTGTGATTTCTTTGGAACCTACTTCTGTCTACACTGTGATGTCTTTGTTTGTTATTATGATTGTAGGCCATATTAGACGCCACAGGTAGAGGTTCTCTTAATGAGGAGTTAGAAATGGTTGCATTCGGATGTGCCGAACAGTAGTTTAAAGAAATTTTTTCTAACTCGTCGATAGTACCTGGTTTACGCTCCTGCAAATATGCAAAAAATGGCTGGCTAACCGAAGATAATACCTTATCCCGTAGTAGTAAATCAACTAATTTGTCGTATGATTTGTTGACTTCTGCCAGTTCAACCCATCTATTAAATGTATTGCGTATGTTCGCAATGAATCCTGCAAAATCTTTTGGAGATTCAGGTAAAATTCCCTTAAATTTCAACCTACAGTGTTCCTCGTCCAGGTGAAACCTTCGTAAAAGCAAGGACTTAATAGCACCGTAGTTATTTGCTATTGATGGGTCAGCATTTTGAGAAGCCGTCAATGGTTCTCCAACCAAGAATTCATTTAACTTGAGTACCCATGACTCTTCAGGCAAATGATTTGTTTTGCAAGTCTGTTCAAAACGTGACAGGAACGATGAAAGGTCGTCCACGTTTAAGTTGAAAGTGGGTAATTTAAAGTTGTAGAAATGTTTTAGTTTGGCTGGATGACGATCCATTTTGTGCGTTATTATTCTGGTTTGCATCAGCACTTTGTGCTTGTAATCTTGCTGTCTCCAATTTAATACGCGCCAATTCCATTTCTTGTTGTAAAATAATTTCCTCTCGTTTCAATTTATTCTCTTCTTCCTGTCTGGCGATTGCTCTTTGCTCTTCTCTTTCACGTTGAGCAATCTCTCTTAATCTATTTTCCTTGGCAATTTGCTTCATCTCACGTTCTGCTTCCTCTTTCTTTAATGCAGCCTTTTGTTCCTCTTCCTCTTTCTTTAATGCAGCCTTTTGTTCCTCTTCCTCTTTCTTTAATGCAGCCTTTTTCTCTGCTTCTTTTCTTTCACGTTCCTCCATTTCTGCTTTATGTTTTTTCCAGTTCTGCCTCAGCAAACTGACGAAGTTCTTGAGATTTATAACCATATTCCTTACCAATTTTAACGAAATGGTCTATAGTAAGCATTTTGACTTTTATATGGTAAGTAATTATTGATAATTACTGATTAAAATAGTCAATAGTAGCTTCAGAGTAATTATTATAATTACTCAACTTAGGAATATTCAATATAAATAATCACAATAGTACTGAACTCGTATGTCTAAGTTCAACTAATAGACAATATTTTGTAACAATATTGTATCTAAATAATAACTATATCATAAATAGTTATGATATCTGTTAACTATAATGTAATTACATCACACAATTAATCTTAATATCCAATAATGTTGGGTATGATTCCTAGTAATTATATTGTTCAATGTACTAAGTCACTCTCTTAGTACCAGAAAAGTATATTAAATAATATACAATGGGTCTATTACCTCAAAGGTAGACTATAAGATTATTTTATTTGGTCAATATATATATTATATTATTATGCCCTAGGCATCTCTTATAAATTGCAGTGCTAATTTCTTGGACTATCACTGCATAATTATGCAATGTCCCATATTAATCTTAAATGTCAGAAAAAATTAATTAAATTAAATTACAAGTGTATTATTGAATATAATGTTATAGTATTAATGTAGTATATAATATATATCATGAGTACAAACAAAACAATGATGCAACTAAAGGGTACAAACAATGTCAAGACGCAAACAAGACATTTTCACAATTAAAAATGAATTTATGAACTAAATAAAACAAGCGGAAGTGTCACACGGAAAACGAAGGGTCAAAGATTGACCCGAGGTCAACTTAATATGCAAAGTACACAAAAAAAAATGACTGCAAAAAATGATGACATCACAGGACTCATAACGGACGAACATTTAACAATCATAAAATAAATTGATAGTAAGAGTAGACTGGACGAAATAGTTAACGAACATGATACAAAACTGAATAAAAATGTGAACTTAGTACAAATAAAATACACCAGTTATCTACGGAACGGCACAGCTAACACAAATCGTCAAACGATAGCAGATCTGGACAGGTAGTCCAATGGCAAACCTAAATGGGGCTTCCAAAAATGCAATCGTTTAACTGCCCTAAGAAACGACCGAAATCAATTCAGGCATCGTGAGAGCCACAAAATCTAATTTCGGTTCATCCTCCCTACCGCCGACTAATTAACAACACATTAAGACAACAAAAAGTACATTAAACATAGGTAAAAACATGCCGATGTAGGCAGAGGGCATGGACTCAGTTAGCACTGTCACGTTAACGACAATAGTTATTGAGCTAAACTTATCTTTATTTGCTGCTTCACTTGATGCTCGTTGTCGTCGACGGCTAGGAATGTGCCTTTGACTGTCTGCTCCTGTAGTCCATATCGTGTGTTTGCTTCAATGGCTCATGTTTCCCCTGGTTAGGCTTAGAGAACGACTTTGGTTTCTCCGACAGTTCACCTACACGACTTTCGGTGACGTCACGTTGTTAGGCATTATAATGAGTAAGACGTCATCTTCGACTGGATCATGTGATCGAAACTTGATCGTAAATATTATGATTAATCTGTGCGTAAGGAACAGAAGTTTGTTTCTTTTTTCTGTCGTTCCCCGCATTCGGCCGCCACTTTTGTTGAAGGACTTTCGTGTGTGGTTACTGGTTGTGTTGCTTGAATTCTGATCGGTGCTGCCTGAACTTCAATAGCGTAGACTGCTGTTTTACGTGTCAATGTCCGTTTAAGGATACAATGCAGTAATTGTCGTCAGAACATCACAGCTATATGCACGCGCAGATAGAATGGCTACCTGCCGACAGTGAGACTGTGAGTCTAATTACTTCGTATAAAGTAGACGATTATCTTTCTCCTTCCAAGGATTTAGTTAATCACTAACCTCCATAAGTTTCCTCTCATGTAGAGTTCTAGGACTGACCCTGGTCCATCATAAATGCACATATAAATGGCTATATCATGCCATTGAATTGGAAGGTTAACAAAACGCAGCTATTCAGCTTGGCGGTCAAGTAACAAAGGGTAGCGTCTCCTAGTTACCGACTGTGACCCAAACAACGCTAGACACGTCATAATCGATCGTGTATGGAGCGTTCAATAATTGAAACATCTATCGCAATATATTAAATGTCTTAACCTTTACAATTGCACGTCTGATAACCTTTAGCAGACGGCGTTAATATCATATACCGTAACAGTAGAAAACAAGGGGGATTTCGAGTACAGTCATTGTGACAGCACTGTTCTTTACCATTCTTCTTTCCTTTTATTAAATTTATTTGTTAGGCTTTACATTTACGTTTTAATTTATATATGGGGATTAGAATAATTCACGACATTACCGTAGGACATAAATCTGGTTTAATAACTTAAGAGATTACAATCAATCTTTAAGGATGGTCAATTAGCCGGGAAATAACACTAGTGCAGTATGAATAGAGGTCAATAAATCTAAGGCGCGGAGATGGGGCAGGTTTATGTGCGTAAAATGAAGAAATAAATGGATAGTTGCAGAGGGCGAGAAAATGAAATAAGGCAAATGACCAATTATGTGATACAGATCTCAGTAAAATACTTGGCAGGATAATTATCCAGAGAAGTTCAAAAGCAGTAGACCATATACTGAGGAAAGAACAAGCAGGATTCAGGAAGAACAGTAGATGTGCAGATCATATATTCACCCTAAGGAACATTATAGAGCAGTTCTCGGAATGGCAGAGACAGCTATACATTAACTTTGTTGATTTTGAAAAAGCTTTTGACAGTACACACAAGAATAGCCCATGGAAAATTCTGAGGGATTATGGAATTCTCAGCTGCATTTTCCATCACAAAAAGCCTCTTTGCTAACTTTGCATGCAGTGTTGGGTCGAGCAAGCTAACTTTTGAGGTGAAGACAGGAGTACGACAGGGATCCCCTTATCAACAACTTTATTTTTGACAGTCATAGACTTGGTGATGCACCTGACAACAGAGAGCAGTCCAATAGGAATTAGATGGACAACGTTTTCTACACTGGAAGTTCTGGAATATGCAGATGACATTGCACTACTCGTACATTCACATCAACACATCCAAGAAAAAACAGATAGACTGAATAATTATAGCCAGCAGTTGGGTGTTAACATCTGTCTAAAGAAGGCAGAGGTCATGGCACTCGCTGTGAGCAGTCCTGATCCCATAACAATAAGAACTCAGAAGCTGGAACAGACGGACACATTTACATACCTAGGAGTCATAGTAACACCAGACGGCGGAACAAGTAAAGACATAAAGAACAGAATGAATAAAGCGAGAACAGCCTTTGCTAGTCTCAACAACAATTGGAAGTCTTCCCAATACAGCACAAACACCAAATTAAGATTATATGAGAGTTGTGTACTTTCTGTGCGTCTCTATGGTCCGGAATGCTGGAGAGTAACAGATAAGGAAATGTCGAAACTGTCCTCCTTCCACACAATCTGCCTGAGGAAAATTCTCCGAATCTTTTGAACGAAAGCTATCACTAACCAAGAACTACTTACTCGGAGTAACCAAAAGGACATGCACACCATCATAGCTAGTAGACGCTGGAGTTGGGTTGGCCACGTCCACAGAAGAGACCCCGATGCCATCACAAGAACAGCTGTGCAATGGACCCACGAAGAAAAGCGAAAGAGAGCCCTGTTGGGAGTAGAAAATGCATTAATTTTAACGCCGAGTTTGGCACTTTGCCATTTCACCCAAATAGCCACTCTATGTCACGTGATGAGTCTGGCTGTGAAAGTGTTGCTAACGAGGCGGGTGAAAAACGAGAGTTAGCGAGGTGGGCATTGAGTGACCAGCCGTTAGGCGGCACAGATGTGTGTTTGGGCGTGTGTGGAAAGCCCTAATGTATATTCCTGTTTTGACATGGAAGTATTCTAATGTATGGCATATTTAACATTCATAATTGTTCATGCAAATGAGTGACTTTTATTATTATTATTAATCTTGATTGTGTTCTTATTGCCTGACCACATCAATGGGTCTAATGTGAAGTTCGTTGTAATGTGTATTAAAGTTACAGAACCGTCACTCAGTTATTATTACTTTCATTGGAGAAAGAGATGTGTGCACAAAGTAAGTTAATACTAAGAATTAATGTTTATTCGCCAGGCACATAAAAGGGAGAACCCTGGACATCACATTCTTATCTATATGGGATACAAACAAACAGTCGTGCAAACGCAAAAGGCAGGAATAAGCACGAAGCATAAATATAAAACCACACACCCCTCAACAGATGGGCTTAACAGATGGGTAGCCAAGATTGTGCCTCGCGATGTTTTATGCCTGAATTAATTATGTGCACCAAGTTTATCTAAAATGCATTTGCATCAATTGAACTATAATATGAGTGAACATAAAACAGGAGTTCAGATGCACTTTTAAGGCAACGTGTTTTAAGCTATTTTGAAGTGCTGCGCTGTATAACAATGACTTTTTGTCCGCGCAAATGAACTTCCCGTACAAAGCGAAACTTTTCAACGCACTGCGGCAAATTAGCCACGCCCCGTGACCTTTAACGGCAGCAGGAATTTACGTCAACAAACACGCATAATTTCTGTTGATGGAATATTTTAAAGACAAACGAAGTACCTATTTTTCCAAAAACATTGAAGGCTTTCAGGGACCATACGTGTACTAACATTTATAAATCTATAAAAGAAACTTTGCGGACCTTATTATTAAGAAATAAATAAAATAGTTCGACCAGACGACATATTATAAAACAAGTTTTCAGAACTATAGTTTCTATTTTGGCTTAGTTTTCCTGATTCATGCAAGACAGTGTAAACTAAATTACGCCGTGTTCAGACCAAAACACTTTAGTCTGCATTTTACTATACGTTTAGCTGCATTTTAAAAGCTTCTTTAAAGCCTCTTGTGCTTTCATAGCGTGCTCCATCTTTGCTTTTTTTTCTTTTTTTCTATTCTATATGTTCAGTGTTGCCAATTTTTTTTTTTTTTTTTTTTAGGTATCTTTTTTTTTTCATTCATCTTCGGAAGTATGATGAAAGGTGATCTTCTATAGGTTTATGTGAGGTTTGAATTTAAGGAATTTTAGCGCTTTGACGCATTCATACTGACAGTCCTTTTTTGCATTGCGAACATTTAATTTGTGTTTAGATGTTGCGTTAGGTATCACGTTTTGTTATTGTTTCGTATATATGTCTCACATTGTCAGTTGTTGTAATAGTGCTTTCTATATCTTCTTCTCCTTAGTTGTTATTGTGACGGTTGTTTCGTTTTACTTGTGAATTATTTGTAGTGTCTAATAGTTATTATTTTTTTTTACATCTTAATATAGAATATTGTTGTTGTTGTCTCATTTTGGTTAATTTTTATTTGTTTTTGTGTGTGTTGTATTTGAAAATATACCATCATCATCATCATCATTGTCATTGACATCATTGCCTTCATCTTTTCATTGTACATTTGTCTTCATTGATATATATGGCAAAATTTTGCATATTTTTTTTTCTTTTATTATAACATGTATTGAGCACTGCAGTGTTCATTAACAATATCACCATAATTTAACACATTCTAATTATGTCCTTGGTGGGTTTGTACGACTTACATAGGTATTGAGTTTTGTATTGTTCATCATTATAAATATCACTATATTTTGAACAGAAAGTAGTTTCTGGTAGGAAACCATGTCTTCCTTTCAGGACTTTATAGAAATTAGGATTAAATTTAATAAATCAGGAGCGGAACTAGAGGCGTTTGCTACTGCACAATTTGACAGCTATAATGCCAGAATTGAAAGACAGAATGAACGTGAATTAAAACGTCTTCAGTTAGAACATGATAAGAAGAAAAAGACACAAGATTTGGAGAAGGACAAGTTAGAACAAAAGGAGAAATTGGAGAGAATGAAGATGGAAGAGAAAGAAAAAGATCTTGCACAAGCTCTTGCGCTAGAAAAACTAAAGATTGACGCTGAGCAAGAAAAACTAAAGATTGACGCTGAGCAAGAAAAACTAAAGATTGACGCTGAGCAAGAAAAACTAAAGATTGACGCTGAGCAAGAAAAACTAAAGATTGACGCTGAGCAAGAAAAATTAAGATTAGCTGCTGCAACTTCTCAGAAAGCAACTGATTTGGAGATAGAGAAATTGCGTATTCAGAAAGATATAGATGTTGCTGTCGCCCTAAGAAAAGTGGAGTTGGACGCTCCAAACACATCATCTAGTACACCTGTGACCACAAACCGGATACGATTGCCTAATTTCAACCAAAAAATCGACTGCATCGATAGTTTCTTACAACGTTTTGAGCTCAAGGTCAGTGCGTTGAAGATCCCCAAGGGTCAATGGAGTGCAACATTATGCGATTTTTTAACAGCGGACGCTCTACAGGCTTATTTTGCTCTGCACAGCGGTAGTAGAGAAGACTACGATGTTGTCAAGGAGACATTGCTACGTAAATTTCAGCTTACAGAAGCAGGATTCCGTGATAAATTTCATTCCTGTCTGCCTAGCAGGAAAGCTGACTTTGGAGAATTTATCTCATTAATAAAATTATATTCTAAAAGATGGATAGAATTGTCCGGAATTGATAAGACCTTCACTGGCTTACTCGATCTAATGTTACGTGACAAGGTGTTGTCGGCATGTAGCACCGATCTTGCCTCATTTTTTCAAGAAAGAAAACCGAAAGACCTTGAGGTAATGGAGATACTTGGGAGGCAATATATGACAGCTCACCCAGATAAAGAGGTTCACAAACCAACTATAAAGGACGCACTCCCAGTATGTGTGGCTCGTCATAACTTTAGAGATGGTGGTCATAGACCCCGATCACAGAGTGTGGACAGCAGAGTAAGGCAAAGTTATAGATCCAACTACCGAGGAAAATATAACTTCCCAAGGCAGAGGTCACCATCTAACTTCCCACAGAGGCGAGACTATGGTTATTCAAACCAAAGTCAGTGGCAGCAGAATTCTAGCCATAATGAGGAAATGCATCACAAACGGATGGATCATAGACCCACACAAGACAATGCATCCTACAGTGGTAATAGGAATAATGGCAGATGTTGGTCATGTGCTAGGAATAGAACTTATAAGAAATATTATGGAAACAGCACTAACAAACACTGTGGGCATAATGACAATAGCAATCATGAGAAGGGTAATGCATGTGTAACTGCAAAGAAGAATGATGAGAAGGGAGCCGACCATGCCAATGCATGTATTGTTAGCTCACTTAATGTTGAAAATTGTTATGGATGCAAATCTTTATTCCAACCTGGTTCACAGCCCAGATTGATCTGCGGGCATGCTCTACCTGCTATGTCATCTTGTGAGAACGTGGGACGCCTCACGTTATATACTGGTTTTCTGTATAACAGACATGTAAGTGTCCTTCGTGATTCTGGCTGTACCACTGTTGGAGTCCGTAGATCGCTAATTGATGAATCTGCCTTTACTGGTAAAACAGTGACGTGCATAAAATTTGGTGGGAGTATAGAGTGTTACCCAGTGGCAGAAATAGATATTGCCACAGCCTTCTTTACAGGTAAGGTAAGGGCATGTGTCCTTGATGAACCAGTATCAGACATTATCCTTGGTAACACTAGTCAACAAATTTTCAAAAGTTATTTGTACCAGAAATTAAATATACCATTTCTTATTGATTTTGACATGCTGATTTCAAATATCATAATGAAATTCACCAATTGGCTCTGGTTTTTAAAAAAAATGATGAATTTACATTACAGTAATACAAATAATGTAAGCTTGTTTAATTCTCTGGGGTGAACTGCTAGTCTTTCTACTTTAGCATTATAAAAATTGTGGTTACATACTCCATTAATTGATATTTCAACATAAAATGATAAAAAAAAATAAAAACATTATTTAAAGTTCACATATCATGTTTTAAAAAGGCACATTTGAACCCATTCCGTCATTATTCAGTCGCTGTTCGCAATCTCTTTGCTTGCTTCTTGTAGTCAATCGATGAGGTGTCTCTTGTCACAGTCCAACAGTAATCAGCAAGCATTGAAGGACTCCAATTGCCTTTGTCGTAGATTTTCGATAGGAGAATTAAGACTAGGTTTGGTCCCTTCTGAATAGGTTTGAATAGGTGATAGACTCAGTGAGAGTTAGTGAAAGGTAATAGAATTTCCACACACGTGAGATGATAGATTTTGATATAGTGGCTGTCTCTGAAAGCGAAAAGAATTCTTCTCTCTCTCACCTATCTTCTACAACAGTTGTTACAGCGTCAGACAGACTACACCAATATACAGATTACGTATATTTCTATCACTCACAGGCACGCACATACACGTGACGACCGGTAAACACACAGACGTGGGAAAACTAGAACAATGATATATATATATTATCTAGAACGAGCTGACCAAACACGATTATTAAGTTCAAGAGCGATTTAATATCAGGAAAAATCGGCTCACAACATCAAAGAAAGTACATCAAGGAAAATACATATACACATAGTCATAAAAATTCAAGGAAATGTTGCAAGGATGATAGCCCCCTTATAGTGTTAACTCTAGGTTTAGCCCAGCCCCGTTAAGAGAACAGATGATGGCGCCAGAGTCACAGATACATAGGGTTTGGTTCTAAGAGTTTTCGTTGTTTTATCTCGTAATTATATGCACAGAGTTTGAAAAAAAAAATCTGATTTAACCTAAGACAAAAACACAAAAACTCTAGCCTTAGCAACAAATTATGCAGATTGAAAAAAAACAAATAGGACAGCAACAGGGTGTCAAAGATATAATAGTGAAAATATCACTCAAACCAGCGTACACTCATTCATTCCGCCATGGCCTCTCATACAGGTACTCACGACTTTGCTCGCTGCCTCTTGGAACACACTGATTTTAGATTTTCACACAGACTCAAAAAAAATGCAGTCTTCTGCCAAGAAGTCCCCAGTTCCAAAAGACGTATTTAACTCGGAGTCTCCGGGAACGACTACTTGGGTGTGCAAATTTGTTCAAATGTCTGATTAAGTCACCTAACAGTTATTCCAGGCGCGGGAGTTAGCAGAGCACAGTGTCAATAGCGTAGGTTTCTAGAAATGATGAATGTCAGGTCGGTGCCTTCCCTCAGTATAGGATTCACTTTAGTCACACCACAGATTTGTCCACAAAAAATATATATATATATAGTCGGGAAATGTTAGTTAATACTTGAAGTATTTCGCGCCACCAGGCAGAAAAATTACGTAGAGTTTCTAGAAGAAATTAAGATCTGGCTCCAAGGTCCAGTATTTATCATTACAGTCTTTGAAAACCCGTTATTGGGATATAGTATTTCTGGCTAACTCGGGTTGCATATGCACTGTTTAGACCAGTGGTACTTAAGAAACCCACGTGGTTCAAAATAAGGACTGTCTATTTCTTCACAAGTATGGAAACTACTACTAGGTGCTGGTAAAGTTAGGGTCACCCCAAAACTTTCACTGTGTGTGGAGGAAAAATAACACATATAATATAATAAACAGAATCTGTACTGGTTATAACTTACATTTAAACTTGCAAGCAGAGAGCTTTGCTTATCATTTAAACTTCCCGTGACGTAAGTTATATTTAAAAATCAGCAATTCTCATGAATTAGGAACACGTGCGTATTCCGTCACCATTCATGAGGCTCGATTCTAGAGTTTATACGGTAGTTTAGAAAAATACACTCGACTGAGTATTAGCGGTTAAATTAAATTCATAAATAGCTACACTTGCCGTTATAAGCTAGAAATTTTAATTTTATTCTGCTTTCCACTGAATGCTTCCCTAGAAAATATAATAGCCTACCACTTTATTTCTCTTCTGCGCTAAAGAAATAGATTAAAATGAATTAAGCGATTAAACACTTTAACACTCACAAAATCTATATATCTATCATATTAATTACCTCAACCACAGAATTACAGGTAGTCGCACAACTTAAGAATAAAAATGCTGAAAATATTTCTGGAAGTCTAGAAGTTCGACAAATTGCCGAAACAAACTGAGATCTTCGCTAACAGCTATTCTGTTTACGAGCAACCTATCTACTGTGAGTCTATGAGCGAGAATGAAATTAAAGTTTCAAACTTGGCCAATATCTTTAAAATCGGACACAGGATCCTAATCTTATTTCGCCAAGCGAAATAGTCTCCCCTGTCCGTATAACACCTTCGTCCGCTTATCGCGTGACGTAACAGCCATCAGTGGCCGAGGGCTTGCATGAGTTGCAAATCTCAGACCACCGTCTGTAGTGCGGAGTGGATTTTCACGCTAAGCCGGGTTTTTCCTGACGAAAAACCTCATGCGTTTACTGAAATACAGACTCTCTGTCTACTTTCCATGTCCCTCGGGTGAATTTTCACGCCCCAGGCCAGAGACCCTCAGATGAATGTCTAGCGAATGCTGTAAATTCACGCCTATCGTCCGACCAGCGCGACTGACATGTACGCAATACCACCCAGGTGCGATTCTCAGTTTTAGAGAAAGGAAAACAGGTAAAGTTTGCGAATTATATGAAAATAATATTCGCAAAACGAATGGATGAAAAATATACAGGAAAAAGGAAAAACAGAGATAATAAAAGAGAGAATTCGGGTGAAAGAATAGGAAGAAGATGTAGGAAATTAAATGAATATAAACCCTACGTGACAGAGCCTCCCCCCTTTAAGATATGGAAGCACTCCATGTCTACGTTATGGAGTTTAATTTCCTATAACCGTAGCTTCAGGGTGTCTGTCTTCTTCCCTCTCCTCTTCCCCCTCCATCTCTGTCCAATTCCTACTCAAGTCCACTCCTCAAAGTTTCCTTCCCCTGGAATGTCTCATATGCGCGCTTGAAAGAGCGTCGCCGCTTCTGACATTTTTGAAAGATTTCCTGTGATAGCGGTGGAATATTCCTGCCACTATCGTCATCTTCGTCAGTTTTGGCGATCGTCAGGAGATGGTCGGAGGTTGGCACTGGTTTTTCCAAGTATCTCTTTAAGAGATTTAAATGGAAAACCTTCTCCTTTCCTTCAATAGAGATCTGGTAGTTAGCCTTAGAAATCTTTTTCAGGACGGTAAACGGCCCTTGCCATCCGATCTTCAGTTGGTTGTTCTCGGTAGGGAGCAACACCAAAACTTTCTCTCCTGCTTCCAGTTCTCTCTCTTCCGCGACTTTCCTGTATCGGTTAGCGTGCTTGGTGCGTGCTCGCTTAAAGTTAGTCGTTGCTAGGTCCCACCCTAGTTTCAACCGTTCCTTTAAAACCGACACATATTTACTGGCTGAGACAACTGTCTCATCAGCCTTCTCGTCTGTCAGAGACTGAAGTAAGGCTTCAAGCGGGCCCTTAATGGGTCTGCCGAATAAGAGTGTAGCTGGCGGAAATCCTGTGGAAGTATGAGGAGATTCTCTGTAGCCAAATAATGCTGCAGGAATACAGAGATCCCAATCTTCAGGTTTCACTTGTGCCAGCTTACTTAGCATCATGGTGAGGTTTCCATTAGCACGTTCCACGAGCCCATTTCCGGCCGGAGTATATGGCTTAGTGTGGATGTGCTGGGTCCTCAAGATCTTAACGATCTCATCCATCAACAGGTTTCGGTATGGAGATCCATTATCCGTCAACACTTGCTGAGGGAATCCCAACCGAGTGAAAATCTGCACGAGGGCTTCTGCGACATGCTTGGCATCTGCGCATGTTAGCGGGATAGCTTCTGCCCATAAAGTGCATGTATCGACTAAGGTCAGGATGAACCTGTTCCTTCTTTTAGTCCTTTCGAAAGGCCCTAAAATGTCGATCACAACCCGTTCGAATGGTGTTCCCATTATTGGCATTTCACCCATGTGGACTGGGGGTGCCCGTTGCTTGGGTGGCACACGTTGGCACTGGGCACAGGATTTGACATATCTGATAATATCAGTGTTTACTCCTGGCCACCAATAATGAGTGGTTATACGTTGGTTTGTGGCGTTCTGTCCCATGTGTCTGCTGAAGGGAAGAGAGTGCCCCATTTCTAGGATTTGGCTTCTGTACTGTTTCGGTACTAGGAGCTGGTTGTAACCTTGGTCAGGCTTGCCCGTTCTCCGATAAAGTACGCCATCCTCAGAAAAAATGTCCCCGTGCTGTTTGGGTTCCTTCGCCATGGGCAGTTTCCTAAAGCAGGGTGCCAAAGTAGGATCCTTTTGTTGCGCTTCTTTAAGTTCCATAGGTAACAAATTAGGCGCAGGCTCCCGTTCCTTCTTGGTTTGCCCTCTTGTAGTTACTGCTGCCACAATCGGCTCTTCCGGTTTTCCAATACACACGTATCTCCCGCCAAGTATGACTGGGTAGATGGGATCATCCATAACAGCTGCTTTGATCACACCTCTGACAAAGTCAGAGTGTATCTCCACCAATGCGATGGGAAGCGCTGTAGGTGCATCACTCTTACGAACTCCACAAAGTTTGACGGTCTCTCCTGTCTCTTGACCGGGTTTAACCAGCTTTCTGGCAACAATGCAATCATAAGAAAGCCCCGTGTCAAATAAGCAAGAAGTTTGAGAACCATTCAAAGTAACAGTACCTCGCGTTGAGGGTCTATCCCCAACAGGTTGGGAATCACTGTCAATAATTCCGCCTTGCGAGACTGTCAATAAGCATCCGATGCGTTTCGGCTCGGTGTGCTCGGTCTGATCATATGTCCCGTGCTCAGGGGTTCTCCCTTTGCCACCTTGTCCTTTCTGGCTACGCTGCCATGTAGGGCGGTCGGGTTGATCAGACTGTTTGGGATGGTTGGGGTACTTGTTCTTGTAGAACTTGGATTTTTCAGGAGGGGGGTTTTGAGGTCCAGTTTCTCTGTGGTTATTTAGGTTAGAAGCCTGAGAAGATTGCTCTAGATTATGTTTTCGAAAATGCTCCTCTGTCAGTTTCCGCTTTGTGGCCGGTAGTTCAGCCAGCGCATTATGGTAACGCTCAGACTTCTCTAAGATGTCTTCAAGTTTTTCTGCCCCCTGCTCAGCGAGAAATCTCCGGGTATCTGCAGACAATGTGTTCTTTATTTGTTCTGTTAAAACAAATTCCTCAAGACCTTCATAGGTAGAGGGGAGCTGTGAGAGCTCAAGGCACTTTGTCAAATATCCCTTTAGACGGGAAGAGAACTGGTGAAAAGATTCAGAATTCTCCTTTCTGCTGTTGCGAAACAGTTGCAAAAATTTGCGAGCGTTCATTTCAAAGCGCTCCAGTAACGCTTTCTTCAACAGATCATAGTTGTCTTGTTGGCTACTTCCCAGTTTGGCGTAAACATCATACGCAGAACTTTTCAAAGCCTGGGAAAGCTTCATATTCCAACGCGACCTCTCTAACCCGTACAGAGTTGCAATTTTCTCAAATTTTTCTAACCATGTGTCAATCTTCTCATTTGGACAAGGAAAAGATTCAAGAGTGAAAGACATAGCATTTAGTTGAAGAGATTGAGTGTTAGCAGGGTCAGTTAAGGAAGAATGAGGAGAAGACTCTCCATTGCTGGAGGTAGAGGCAGCCCCACGCCTTTGGAATTCCAGAGTTTTAAGAGCTAACTCATGCTGTCTCTCCTTCTCTCGTTCCTCATGCTGTCTCTCCTTCTCTCGTTCGTTCGCCCTGCGAATTTCCATTTCTTCTTCCATCTTCTTCTGCTGTAAAGCTTCAGCTGCTTTCCTCTCCGCATCATATCTCTCCAGTTCGTCTCTGACAAAAGCTTTCGCTTCCTCTCCTTCCAGTCCCTCCTCTCTCGCTTCGTCCCTGAGAAGTTGTCTAAGCTTTGCCCTCTCGGCCATATTATGTCAGTGACTGAGACTGTTGGAGAAAGAAAATAGGAAAAAGAATAACCTGGTTCCTACCACTTACGAGAAAAAAATTACCAAAAAAAATCAAAAGATGATATATTTAACCCTGGGATACCTCCTCCAAAATAAAATCTAACTATCGCTGCTATTAATCGGCAATAAAGCACTCAATGCAAAACACGACTACGCCAAATAAATGGTAGTTAAGATTACAACTGAAAAATAAGTTGCTACAGTGGAAAAGCAAAAGAATATTGCAAAAATCAAAGAGAAAAATAATCCCTTAATTTTTAAAAATCCACTATAAGTTCGCCCCTGAAGTCAGATCGGGTAAGGGAGGGAATTAATCTGGACAAAAAGTCCGAAACACACTCCTTAACTTAGTTCAAACGCCGTTCTGCCTCAGTACCCAGTGAATGTTATACACTCACCACTTTACCAGCATTTAGTATTACAATCAGCAGTTAACATATATCCCGACAAAATCAACCTGTAACCAAAATGTATATTATTCAAAGATGCTGTGGAAAAAAAAAACTTATTAGTTTGTGTGGTCAGCACGCCCGTAAACAGATCGCTAGTCTAGGGGGTAATATTTTTTTAAAAAGATACACAGTCACAAGACATCACACTCTTACTCTATATCAGAATACAGAATCTTAAGTTCAAAATCCAGATAGACGAGTCCACATTTGTCGTACTCGTCTTCCTATTCTAAGTTCAAAAATCCTACGGACGAGAACCCATTTGTCGTATCGCCTTAGGATTTTGGGTTCAATTCCCGGTAACGAGCGACCATTTGTCGTAGATTTTCGATAGGAGAATTAAGACTAGGTTTGGTCCCTTCTGAATAGGTTTGAATAGGTGATAGACTCAGTGAGATTTAGTGAAAGGTAATAGAATTTCCACACACGTGAGATGATAGATTTTGATATAGTGGCTGTCTCTGAAAGCGAAAAGAATTCTTCTCTCTCTCACCTATCTTCTACAACAGTTGTTACAGCGTCAGACAGACTACACCAATATACAGATTACGTATATTTCTATCACTCACAGGCACGCACATACACGTGACGACCGGTAAACACACAGACGTGGGAAAACTATAACAATGATATATATATTATCTAGAACGAGCTGACCAAACATGATTATTAAGTTCAAGAGCGATTTAATATCAGGAAAAATCGGCTCACAACATCAAAGAAAGTACATCAAGGAAAATACATATACACATAGTCATAAAAATTCAAGGAAATGTTGCAAGGATGATAGCCCCCTTATAGTGTTAACTCTAGGTTTAGCCCAGCCCCGTTAAGAGAACAGATGATGGCGCCAGAGTCACAGATACATAGGGTTTGGTTCTAAGAGTTTTCGTTGTTTTATCTCGTAATTATATGCACAGAGTTTGAAAAAAAAAATCTGATTTAACCTAAGACAAAAACACAAGAAACTCTAGCCTTAGCAACAAATTATGCAGATTGAAAAAAACAAATAGGACAGCAACAGGGTGTCAAAGATATAATAGTGAAAATATCACTCAAACCAGCGTACACTCATTCATTCCGCCATGGCCTCTCACATACAGGTACTCACGACTTTGCTCGCTGCCTCTTGGAACACACTGATTTTAGATTTTCACACAGACTCAAAAAAAATGCAGTCTTCTGCCAAGAAGTCCCCAGTTCCAAAAGACGTATTTAACTCGGAGTCTCCGGGAACGACTACTTGGGTGTGCAAATTTGTTCAAATGTCTGATTAAGTCACCTAACAGTTATTCCAGGCGCGGGAGTTAGCAGAGCACAGTGTCAATAGCGTAGGTTTCTAGAAATGATGAATGTCAGGTCGGTGCCTTCCCTCAGTATAGGATTCACTTTAGTCACACCACAGATTTGTCCACAAAAATATATATATATATATATAGTCGGGAAATGTTAGTTAATACTTGAAGTATTTCGCGCCACCAGGCAGAAAAATTACGTAGAGTTTTTCTAGAAGAAATTAAGATCTGGCTCCAAGGTCCAGTATTTATCATTACAGTCTTTGAAAACCCGTTATTGGGATATAGTATTTCTGGCTAACTCGGGTTGCATATGCACTGTTTAGACCAGTGGTACTTAAGAAACCCACGTGGTTCAAAATAAGGACTGTCTATTTCTTCACAAGTATGGAACTACTACTAGGTGCTGGTAAAGTTAGGGTCACCCCAAAACTTTCACTGTGTGGAGGAAAAATAACACATATAATATAATAAACAGAATCTGTACTGGTTATAACTTACATTTAAACTTGCAAGCAGAGAGCTTTGCTTATCATTTAAACTTCCCGTGACGTAAGTTATATTTAAAAATCAGCAATTCTCATGAATTAGGAACACGTGCGTATTCCGTCACCATTCATGAGGCTCGATTCTAGAGTTTATACGGTAGTTTAGAAAAATACACTCGACTGAGTATTAGCGGTTAAATTAAATTCATAAATAGCTACACTTGCCGTTATAAGCTAGAAATTTTAATTTTATTCTGCTTTCCACTGAATGCTTCCCTAGAAAATATAATAGCCTACCACTTTATTTCTCTTCTGCGCTAAAGAAATAGATTAAAATGAATTAAGCGATTAAACACTTTAACACTCACAAAATCTATATATCTATCATATTAATTACCTCAACCACAGAATTACAGGTAGTCGCACAACTTAAGAATAAAAATGCTGAAAATATTTCTGGAAGTCTAGAAGTTCGACAAATTGCCGAAACAAACTGAGATCTTCGCTAACAGCTATTCTGTTTACGAGCAACCTATCTACTGTGAGTCTATGAGCGAGAATGAAATTAAAGTTTCAAACTTGGCCAATATCTTTAAAATCGGACACAGGATCCTAATCTTATTTCGCCAAGCGAAATAGTCTCCCCTGTCCGTATAACACCTTCGTCCGCTTATCGCGTGACGTAACAGCCATCAGTGGCCGAGGGCTTGCATGAGTTGCAAATCTCAGACCACCGTCTGCAGTGCGGAGTGGATTTTCACGCTAAGCCGGGTTTTTCCTGACGAAAAACCTCATGCGTTTACTGAAATGCAGACTCTCTGTCTACTTTCCATGTCCCTCGGGTGAATTTTCACGCCCCAGGCCAGAGACCCTCAGATGAATGTCTAGCGAATGCTGTAAATTCACGCCTATCGTCCGACCAGCGCGACTGACATGTACGCAATACCACCCAGGTGCGATTCTCAGTTTTAGAGAAAGGAAAACAGGTAAAGTTTGCGAATTATATGAAAATAATATTCGCAAAACGAATGGATGAAAAATATACAGGAAAAAGGAAAAACAGAGATAATAAAAGAGAGAATTCGGGTGAAAGAATAGGAAGAAGATGTAGGAAATTAAATGAATATAAACCCTACGTGACAGCCTTGATACCTTGTCTCCATAGCAGCAATGTCCTGGTGAAATCGTTCACCATGCTCATCACTGACCGCTCCACAGTTTGACATAAAGAAATCCAGATGAGAATCCAGAAAATGAATTTTCAAAGACATTGTGCAGCCAAGATTCTTATACTTCAGAAGGAGATTTTCTACAATTTCATTGTAATTATCAGATCTGTTGTTTCCAAGAAAATTGTCCACCACTGACTTAAATGCTAGCCTTGCTGCTTTTTCCTTGCCATGCAACACGCAAAGAAACTCGTCATCATGAAGAAGTTTTCGAATTTACGGACCAACAAATACTCCCTCTCTTATTTTAGCTTCACTCAGTCTTGGAAACTTTCTGATGAGATATTTGAAAGCCTCATCTGTTTTCTCCATTGCCTTGACAAAGTTTTTCATGAGACCCAGCTTAATGTGCAAGGGTGGCAACAAAATCTTGCTGGTGTCGACAAGTGCTGGGTTCTCAACGTTCTTACTGCCAGGCTGCAATGACTGCCTGATTGGCCAATGTCTTCTGATGTAATGGTCACTTTGTGCACGGCTATCCTACTCACAGAGAAAGCAACAGTACTTGGTGTATCCACCCTGTAGTCCAAGCAAAAAAGCGACCACTTTTAAGTCACCGCAAAGTGACCAATGATGATGATCGTAGTTTATACACTTCAAAAGCTGCTTAATGTTTTCATACGTTTCTTTCATATGAACTGCGTGACCAACTGGAATTGACGGTAGCACATTACCATTATTCAACAAAACAGCTTTAAGACTCGTCTTGGATGAATCAATGAAAAGCCTCCACTCTTCCGGTATGTAATTGATTTTGAGGGCTGCCATTAAACCAGAAATGTTGTGGAACGCAGAAAGGTCACCCTCTTTGAAAAAGAATGTAATAAGCGGCTTCTGGCGGTTCCTAAACACAGACATTGTAACATCTTCTGCCAGGAGATTGCACTGTTGCAATCTGGAACCCAAAAGCTCCGCCTTGTTCTTCGGTAAATTCAGATCTCTTACAAGATCATTCAGTTCACCTTGGGTTATTAAGTGTGGTTTAGTGGATGTAGTTTGCTCAAAATCTGGGTCGCTTGAGGTTGATGGTTCAGGACCACCAATGTCCTCTTCTTCATCAGTGGAAGCAGCTGAAAATGATTCTGGCATTTTGGAAACTGGTAGGTCATCGCCATGTGGTACTGGACGTATTGCAGAGGGGATATTTGGATATTCCAGAGTCCATTTTTTTTTCTTTGATATGCCTTTCCCAATTGGAGGGACCATGCAAAAGTAACATTTGTTGAGATAATCAGTGGGCTCTATCCAAATCATTGGGACTGCAAAAGGCATAGCTTGCCTTTTGCCAGTCAACCACAGTTTAAGATGTGCTGCACATGCATTGCAGCATATGTGTGGCGCCCAGCTGTTATCTTGATCTCCTATTCTTCAGCCAAAATACAGACTGTACGCCTTCTTAATCACTTTAGTTATATTTCGTTTTTGTGATACAAATGTCACCTCACCACATATATAACAGAAATTATTAGCACTGTTCACACATGTCCTAGGCATTTCTAACTATGATACTTTTGATAAGGACAAATGCACTAACTAATGGCAAAATTTTATCAGAGATAAAATATTTATACACAAAGGTGATGTAATCATAGGTAGGGTTGCATCACAAACTTCTAGTTACATTTTTATTGGTCACTAGAAAATATTCTGCAATCGTCCACAACAGTTGCGTCATATATATAAATTGACCGTAATTAAATAAACTAGTAGTATATATCTTGAAAACTAGAGCCAATCAACATTTTTTAAAGTCATTTTCGTTTTCAGCACACAAAAATTAGTTAAGATCAGCTTTTTTAATTTCTGGTACATTTTGGTTGTTGACTAGTGTAATATACCAGGTATTAAGGATTGCTCCCCAGAGGAGATACATAAATGGGTTGAATCTCACCCAATGTTGGCTAACGCTGTAGTCAATAAGGCCCAGCATGCTGCTGAATCCAAGGCAGAGCCAGCTATACCATTTAGTGAGAGAGCAACTCTTCAGAATGTTCAGAATGTTTCCCCCCAGTCATTCGCTGCCAAACAGCGCGAAGATGTTGCTTTGCAACCATTGTTTGCTCTAGCAGAGAGCAAGCATGTGAAGAAGACAAAAACTTCACGTTACTGGTTTGAATTTAAGAACTCAGTACTGACTAGATGCTTTGACAACTATGTTTTAGTCAGGAGACAGGTAGTTATTCCGAAGAGTTTTAGACCTATTGTATTGAATACTGCCCATGACTCGCTTTTAGCTGGTCATATGGGGATTAAGCGTACTCTGTTTCGTGTCACCTCAAATTTTTATTGGCCCTGTGTTAACAAAGATGTAAAGCTATACCACAGGTCATGTACAACTTGTCAAAAGGTAGCACGTATGGGACAAGCACCACGCTGCACCCTTACAAGTCACTTATGTGCCATTACGGCCTTTCACCAAGATTGCAATTGACATAGTTGGTCCTATGTCAGTCATGTCAGATAGAGGATATCGATATATCCTAACGTGTATAGACTTATGTACACGTTGGCCGGAGGCCATACCATTGAAGACTATCACCTCAGCAGCTGTCTCTGATGCTTTATTTGTTATTTTTTGTCGCATAGGATTTCCTGATGAAATCTTATCAGATCGTGGTACTCAATTTATGTCTCATATGACGAAAGATATTGAGAACATGTTAGCAATTAAGCATTCGTTCACAAGCCCATACCATCCGGAAAGCAATGGCGTTTGCGAGCGTTTCAATGGCTCGTTGAAGCACATGTTAGGCAAAGTCACCGAGACATGTCCTCGTGACTGGGACCGAATGTTACCAGCAGTCTTATTTGCTTACAGAGAACTGCCCCATGAGAGCACTGGCTTTTCGCCATTTGAGTTGGTATATGGTGCCAACCCTAGAGGTCCTATGCACATACTCAAGGATTTGTTGTTGGGATCAGTGGAGGATGTTATTGTCCGCACCAGCTATGAACTGGTCATTGATCTCAGACAACGTCTTGTAGATGCATGTGCTTATGCATCAGGTATGATACGTAATGCTTCACAGAGGTCAAGAGTGCGCTGCAACCAATGTCGAAAATTACGTTCGTTCCTACCAGGAGAACAAGTATGGCTACTTCTTCCAACCAAGGAAAATAAACTGCTAATTTCCTGGCAGGGCCCTTTTAAGGTGGTTGAGAAGAAAACTGATGTAGATTATGCCATTGACATAAGGGGCAAAGTTAAAACATTTCACATTAATATGTTAAAATTGTATGTGGAGCGCCCTGCAGAGTTAGAACCTATCTTAGACAGTATTTCTGATGAACCAGTTCGACAGACTTTGTCAGCTGTTGTGGAATCTGATGATTCTACAGCGAGCGATATTTCTTTTAATTTTCCTCTGCTGCCTTTAACATCTTCCGAATCTTGGAGAGATGTAACTGTATCAGTTAATTTAGATTCTGGTTATCGAGAACAGGCTCTTGCTGTTTTAGAATCTTTCTCTGATGTGCTGACTGAACTTCCAGGTCGCACTGATGTTATCTCTCATGATATTACATTGACTGATGATCACCCTATCAAACTCAGACCGTATACTATACCCTTACACTACAGATCTCAGGTGGATAGTGAACTTAAGGATATGCTACGCATGGGCATCATTTCTCCTTCTGAATCATCCTATTCTTTTCCTATGGTTCTAGTTAGAAAGAAGGACAAATCTCTTCGCATCTGCATTGATTTTAGACGTCTTAACAGTGTCACTCTCACAGATGCCGAGCCCATGCCTGTTTTGGAGGATCTCTTATCACAACTATCCCAGGCTACATACTTTAGCAAACTAGATCTTTCCAAGGGATATTGGCAGATCCCTTTAACTGATAAAGCAAAACCACTAACCGCATTTATGACTCCATATGGTTTATTCCAATGGAATTATATGTGTTTTGGCCTTGTCAATGCTCCTGCGACTTTTGTGCGCATGATGCGGAGATTCTTAGGAGATAGATCTGATGTCATCACATACATAGACGACATCTGTTTATTCCATAGTTCTTGACAAGAACATATCACAGCATTAAAATCTTTATTAATGCTACTCAGAAAGCATGGTTTGACAGTTAGACCTTCAAAGGTTCAGATTGGTTGTCGAGAAATTTCATTTCTTGGTCACCGTGTTGGTAACCACATGTTATACCCTGATGAGCACACTGTCAAACGCATATTAGAATTAGATATCCCTCGGACAAAGAAACAGGTTAGGAGCATGTTAGGACTCATTAACTTCTATCACAAGTTCGTTCCGAACTTTTCATCTATTTCTTCTGTCCTGTCATCTTTGACTAAAAAGGGAGCTCCTAATAAAATTGTTTGGTCCAATACTTGCAGTGGAGCTTTGAACAAAATTAAAACTGTATTTTCCAAGGCACCTATTTTGGTGTTACCTAATATCACTATGCCATTTCTTCTGAGGACTGATGCTTCTCAGACTGGCATTGGTGGTTGCCTGTTGCAATGGTTCAATGATACTCCACATCCATGCTTGTATGTAAGCAGGAAGTTGCTACCAGCAGAAACTCGGTATTCCACCAGTGAAAGAGAACTCTTGTCCATCATTTGTGTATGGGCAAGTTATCACGCTATTTACTTGGCGCCCACTTCTACCTCCAGACGGATCACCGTCCACTAACATCCCTAAATCAAAAAAACTACGACAAACAGTAAATTACACAGATGGTTTTTGCTTATCCAAGAATATAGATATACAATTATTCCAATCAAGGGTTCAGAAAACTTTCTGGCAGACTTATTGTCAAGGAATGTAACTGGAAAGTGAAATTTTTTGTGCCAGATGTTGACATTGTCTGATCTTGTTTTGTTTTTCAGGTGATATACTATTGAAACATTAATGTTATGACTTTAAGCGCATTTTTTGAAAGATTGGATTACATTTTTTCTAAACTGTTTACATATATCTGTTTTCATGTCATTTCACACTACAATTAATACTTCATATATATTATTCTGAACAGTAGGATTTTTCTTTTCTAATAGATTAATAGTTCTTGGGCTAACTATCCACTGTTCTCAAGCGAAAACCCTTGGTTTCCGCTCGGGAACAGGGGGGCAATGTTGGGAGTAGAAAATGCATTAATTTTAACGCCGAGTTTGGCACTTTGCCATTTCACCCAAATAGCCACTCTATGTCACGTGATGAGTCTGGCTGTGAAAGTGTTGCTAACGAGGCGGGTGAAAAACGAGAGTTAGCGAGGTGGGCATTGAGTGACCAGCCGTTAGGCGGCACAGATGTGTGTTTGGGCGTGTGTGGAAAGCCCTAATGTATATTCCTGTTTTGACATGGAAGTATTCTAATGTATGGCATATTTAACATTCATAATTGTTCATGCAAATGAGTGACTTTTATTATTATTATTAATCTTGATTGTGTTCTTATTGCCTGACCACATCAATGGGTCTAATGTGAAGTTCGTTGTAATGTGTATTAAAGTTACAGAACCGTCACTCAGTTATTATTACTTTCATTGGAGAAAGAGATGTGTGCACAAAGTAAGTTAATACTAAGAATTAATGTTTATTCGCCAGGCACATAAAAGGGAGAACCCTGGACATCACATTCTTATCTATATGGGATACAAACAAACAGTCGTGCAAACGCAAAAGGCAGGAATAAGCACGAAGCATAAATATAAAACCACACACCCCTCAACAGATGGGCTTAACAAGCCCGACCAAAAAACAACCTGACGGAGAACTGTTGAGGCCGATATGCAAAGCATGAACCACAGCTGGGGCATTGTACGAAGGATAGCTGCCGACCGAACAAAGTGGAAGCAGTTTGTTGCTGTCACGGGTTGCCTCCCCTTGGCTCTGCAGTCAAACAGTTGCCAATACATAGAGTATCTAATGTGGGTCTTCAACGGTGTCTACCTTCGCATAAGATCACAATTGGCAGAGTTGTAGATAGAAGGATAATGATGCTTCTACCTCGAGGCAGTTTCACTAGATATTCAGAAAGCAAGATCGATGCTGAATGAGTCTGATACGGTGGTCTTTTTCTTTAGGCTGAAGACCTTCCAACGCCTTGGGAGTTGGGGTAATGTCGCAACATGATCAATTATGGAACATTCAAGTTCAACAGCAACCGAACGATTTAATTCTCAACACGTGGCGTATCATTCGTTTCGTATCAATTTATTACAAAGACATACAATTAATCCTTGATTAGTATTTCATGGGTTCCACATATTTATAATATACATTTCACATCCACAATTCTGAATCACTTTCATCAGGTCCAGTCGGCAAATCTTTATTAGTAATAACTTTGAATCATACATTCATATATTTCTTGCATAACAATTCATTCCACTTTGAAAAGCATATAACTTATATCGTAGGTCCAATCAGGCATAATATTCAAATACACTCTCCGACTATATACAGCCTTCCACTGGACATATGTCAATACAAAAGCATCCAGTTGCATAAAATTCGAACTCAATCGTGTCTTCTTGCGCATCAAATGTTCTCAAAGATATCAACCCATATGATACGCACAGTGATCCTTAACAGAGTCTCAGTGTGACAAAACCCTATTTGTGCATGTACTTTTGTGCCCCTTTCTCACGCATTCATCTCCTCCGGCAGTATCACTTCTTTTCTTCATTTTCTTCATCATTCTATTATTTGGCATATTTTTGCCGTACATTCTTTTTTCTGTGACCACTCCCAGTGGTAACAGTGATGTAAAGAAATGTATTTTTTTTTAAAAGTAATAAGTAATGACAAGTTAACTCAAAAAGATGCCTACTTTTATTGAAAATGCCTAAATATACAAAATAATGACTCAAAAAACAACAAAAGATGCATTTAAATGACCGAAAAATCTCAAAAAATGCCCAAACATGACACAAAATGTAAAATAAGACCTTAACAATGGCTCTTAAGTCAGCTTAGTTTTTTTTTATGAAACACATTTATATCCAACTGAGCAACGTTTCGGTTATGCCGAAAAAAAGATGCAAAATCATTAAAATTCTGGCCCTAATAATAAGCAACAGAAGAGACCAGAATTCCCTGGTAAAATCTACTCTAGAATCCTAGAGCAGAGACTCCGACGCCTAGCTGTGCCCCAATTGGATGAGGTCCAGTGTGGATTCCGAGCAAACCGAAGTACTCAAGACCTAATCTTCACACTCAGACAGCTGAGTGAAAAGGCTCTTGAGTATAAGAGTGAGATCCATCTTTGTTTCATTGATCTAGAAAAGGCGTTTGACAGGGTCCCCTGGAGAAAATTTTGGGACTGTTTGGCAAGGAAGAACATTCCAGTACCTCTAATTCATGCTATACAGAGCTTCAACAAGTCTTGCAGAAATTATGTGAGGACAGCAAACCGTAAGTCAGAAGAGTTCAGGACCACCACTGGTGTAAGACAAGGTAATATCCTGTCACCTTATCTTTTCATACTCCTCATGGACGATGTTATCAAGGCATGTAAGGAGAGAACAAGAAAGTATTCAGTGAGGTACTGGAAGATGAGACAGGTATGTATTTCAGAGCTGGCATTTGCTGATGATGTTGCCCTGATTGCTAAATCAGAGGTACATCTCCAATCCAACCTACAAGTATGTAAGGAAGAGCTGGAGAGGAGAGGGATGGTCATAAGCAGCTCTAAAACAAAATCCGTGGTGATATCACGAGAATAAAGAAGACATCGGATTAAGCTGGGAGAACAGGTCCTGGAGCAGGTCGACCATTTTAAATATCTCGGAGCTATTATAGACCGAAAGGGAGGCATCAAAGAAGAGTTGGCCACTCGAAAAGCTGCAGCTGGGAGACTTTTTCAGGCCATAAATCGAGGATTCCTCAGCAAGAGAGAGGTTGGTAAGAAAACGAAGATGGCTGTATACCGCTCCACCTGTGTCCCAGTCTTGACATATGGATGCGAGTCATGGGCAATTGTCACGTAGACAGTTAATCTATTTTACCATCTTGTCCATAATTTGATTACTCCTTTAAATGTTCTGTTTTCACCAGACATTTGTATTTTCTTTTTCTTTCATTTTCTACCTTCGTGGCCAAACTTTTTCACCTTCTCAAACCCCACCCGAGGTTTGGTTACGTTCCGGCCTGTAGTGGTCAGCGAACGATAATATTATCTAAGCCGCACCTGGTCTGACCAGGGGAATATCTCTTACGTTTAAAGTCTTTGACCACGAGCGAGAGGAGCCTCTGTGTAGTCTTTGATCGCTAGCGGGAGAGAACTCGTGCGGTCGGTAATAAGTTTGATCTTCGATTCAGGGGGAGATAAACCGCTGCTAGTCTTTGTTGTTGTTTGCCCTTAGATGAGCAAAGAGCACATAATATTATCATTGTCTCTCTGGGGGAATTTTTGAAAAGTTGTTGCTTCTGAAACCTTTGTCTTAACCGGTATTACGATTACGCCGATACCTCTGAAGAAATATGCAGGCCAGGTGTCCGGGGGGAGCGTCCTTTGTAATCTATAAGAGTAGACGGGTTTAATAAGCCAAGATACTTGTGAATATTCCTGGCCCGTAGATGACCATCATGAGATAAGGCAAACTTTAACACAGAACTAAAATGTTAAGGCCTTTCTCTAGTCATTTTCGGGGTGAGTTGACATATCTTATAATTATAATATGATATATTCATGTTAGCTTTTATATCTGATAGGAAGGTGACTTCATCTAGTAATTTAATTCAGTGATAGTGTTGTGCCGTATTCAGCCTTAATTAAGTGGTGCTTAAACTGTTACGGTTTATCATGGGTTAAATGTTAAACTTACAATAACAGATATTAGGCGTAGAATCAGTCCACAGATGCTTATCATGGGTTAAGAATAGGCTAAATTAACTGTCGATTCTGTAAGATAATGTCAGGTGTGGATTGTTCAGTCATTATCACAGCAACATTCAATACAGCAATAGACGGTAGACAGCATTACAATGATGAGTCAGATGCATGTTATATTTCATAGTGCTGTAAATGTAGTCAGGTGAAAAACTCCATCCTTTTCTATAACAGCCAGAAGATAACCAGATGTATGAGATCAGTTCACTCTCCTTAGTCTGACTTCAGCAAGACAGACACGTCTGCCGAAGTATAAATAATGTCCTCAAAAATATCCTCTAGATAATAAAGGTTTTCCAAACCTAGTTCATTTAACAAAGTAGCAAGTAATGGTCCTTGGGACATGCATCAACCGATGCAGTACAATACAGCGACATGTGAGCTGGGAAAACATCTCGTGACGACGACTTTCGAAGACAGGCTATGAATCGAAATCGCTCACGACCCAAAATCGATAGAGTTAATGAAAAGTCAATTTACCTTGCCTTCAGGAAATACACAGAAATATCACGCCTCCCGACATGTGGGAAACACTAGAGGTATTATCTCGAATAAACGAAATATCCATTAAGAGGACTACACATCCCTGACAGAACAAAAAAATAGCGGAGATCCCCTCTTCAACGAGGCATCTCTTTCGCCATTCAAATCGCTCACTCCACTAGTGGTGGGCGGAAACCGATCGACCAAAAAACAAGACCAGTCATGCGCAGTCCAGCGCAAAAAGACCACAGCTCAAAAACTTAACTGCATTCAATACCAACGCGGGAAGACAAATGCTTACCGAGAAAAGTGACTATAAATTTCAAGCAGTTGTTGCCCTTGCGTTATAAAATAGATATTGTAATAAAACGATGTTGCGAGAATTTATCACGCAACATATCACCACCTCCTCCCGATAAAAAAAAAATGTGGAACATATTTTTTTTTTTTTTAAATATCAAAGAGCATGCGATAAGCGGCTCAAAACGCACGAATTATGCGCTGATAATTAATTAAATTGCCTAACATGAGGCTAAATATAGAGTGTCTGGTGAGGATATACCTCAACAGAAAAATAAATATGTCTCAAAAAATATTCACATCGGGGAGGTGTCACCCACACACATCACGTTAGCATGTAAACACAATATACGTATGCAAGTTACCATAATCATCATTAAACAGCATACTCTAATATTGTCTTTAAAAATGGATGTACAAATCTGATAGGAAAATTTAAATAGTACATTCTTTGACATGTAATGACATAAGTACATAGTAAAGTTAAACTACATGACGATCCAGGACATATGCTCTGGTATTCCGAGGGTAAGTACACAATCTAGAACTCGTCATGTTTGATACTAGTAAGGTAAGTCCTCAGCTCAACAATGACATTCTGAGAAAGTACAAGCAATATAATGCTAATTAATAACTAATATGCTTCATAAGGTACAATACATTATTAATAATTGTGGCTGTTTAGTAAACTAACGGCCCTTATATTAACTACTCAGTCCTCCTCTATCATCTTAAAAACGAACAGAAGAAGATGACAACAAAGCACGATAGTGTGTACATATAAAGTAAGTACAGATGTGCTAATCTATTGTAGAAATATAGGTGTGTTATGACTCTGTAATATATGGAAATATAGGACAGAAGTATTAGTTGGAGTCATGTGGGCATCTAGACAAAATGTCAGCCATCACATTATCCGCACCACGGATAGCTCGTACCGTGAAGTGAAAAGGTTGAAGAGCTATAGCATATCGAGTGGATCTCGAACTCTTCAAATTCTTAGTCTGAATAGCTGTAAGAGCTTTCTGATCAGTCTCTAGAATGAAATGTGCGCCCAGGAGGAATCGTTGTAGCTTTAGAATTGACCAAACCATCGCTAACAACTCACGGTCTAAAACCGAGTAGTTCCTCTCTGCCGCATTTAGTTTTCTAGAAATGTACATAACAGGATGCAGAGTATTTGCATATTCCTGCATCAGTGCTGCTCCAATCCCAGTGGATGAAGCATCACTCCGAAGAACAAAAGTCCTATCAAGAGTAGGTAATCTTAAGATGGGAGGAGAAGAAAATATATTCTTGATTTGGTCTAGTGAAGATTGGCATTCTTCAGACCAACGGACCAGATTAGGCGAACCTTTCTTCAACAATGTTGAGAGAGGTGCTATGATCGAAGATAAATTTGGAATAAATCTCCCATAAAATTGAATTAAACCTAAGAGACTCCTAACTTGTTTCTTCGTTTTTAGGAACAGAGATGTTCAGTATTTTGGAAGTATTGTGGTCTTCTGTCTTCAAGAGACCATGACCAACACGATGACCCAGGAAAGAGATTTCACCAAAACCAACAAAAGCTTTAGAAGGTTTCGCTGTCAAATTATTCTCACGTAGAGTGGACAGTAAGTCATATAACCCTAAATAGTGATCTTCCCAGGTATCACTGAAGAGACAGATGTCATCTAAGTATGCGATGACATCCGAACGATGTGACAGAATTCGACGCATCATGCGAACGAAAGTGGCAGGGGCGTTCATGAGACCAAAAGGCATAACATTCCATTGAAATAGACCCCTAGGTGTAGAAAAAGCAGTAAGAGGTTTGGCATGCTCTGCTAAAGGCACTTGCCAATAACCTTTAGACAAGTCAAGTTTAGTGAAGAATCTAGAATTAGAAAGTCTAATCAGTAGATCTTCTAACAAAGGCATCGGTTCAGCATCGAACTTTGTGACCTGATTCAATTTGCGATAATCAACACAAATTCGTATGTTCTTATCCTTCTTCCGGACAATAACCATGGAAGAAGAATATGGTGAAGTCGATGGTTCAATTATATTTAATTGAATCATTTCATCCAATTCCTTTTCCACTTGCGACTGAAAGTGTATAGGAATAGGATAAGGCCTAACCCTAATTGGATTATTGTCGGTAAGAATTATGTCATGTTCTATGACATCTGTGTGTCCAGGAATGTCAGTGAGAACATCCTGAAATGTTTGTAACATCGACGAGACTTGTCGATGTTCGTCACCAGAAAGATTAGGAGAAACAGAAACGTTTTTCCAAGATTCCGTAGAATGTAATGGAACCACTGGAAGGGGAAGATTAACATCAGAGAAGGTAGATTCCTCATCCTGTATGACAGACAGGGATGAATAATGACCGTGAGGTGCAGGAGCATCATCCGTTGCCTGGAAAATAGGCAGCAAATAGTCCGGACGTTCGTGAAATTCCGAAAGCATGTTTATGTGGAAAGTTTTATGCTTTCCATCAATATCGACCACATAGTCAACATCGGAAATCCGAGAGACTATTGCATACGGACCTTTCCATGCAATAAGAAGTCTATTTTCCCTACTGGGGAGTAGGACGAATGCTTTGTCACCTGGACAAAGTTGTCGTAGACATCTATTCTTGTTAGCAAACTGCCTTGCCTTCTCTTTAGCAATTTCTGATGAAGCAGTTGCTAGCTTACATGCCTCAATGATCTTTTGTCTAAGATCAATGACATACTCATATGAGGATTGAGTTTCATCGCTAATATCATCGGCAGTGATGAAATCGTGTAATAAAGACATAGGGCCGCGTGGACGCGCGCCAAAGACAAGTTCGAAGGGAGAAAATCCTGTGTGTTCATTAGGGACTTCTCTATAGGCAAAGAGAGCCGCGGGTAAAACCCTGTCCCAATCTTGAGGATGATCTTCAGTTATCTTACCAAGCAAAGTCTTGAGCGTTCTATTCAGACGCTCAACTAACCCATTAGACATAGGATGGTAGATACTACTGAGAGATCGTTCAATATGTAAGGTAGACATTACCTGTGACATAGTGTCAGATATGAGTTGAGTGCCATGGTCTGACAATATTTCTCTGGGGAACCCCAAGCGAGAAAATATCAACCAAAGAGCATCTGCGATATCTGTAGTAGATATGCTCTTAAGAGGAATAGCCTCGGGCCAACGTGTGCACATATCGACACATGTAAGGATAAACTGATGTCCTCTGGCCGACTTGACCTTAAAAGGGCCAATAATATCTATGGCCATTTTCTGAAACGGCCGAATAGGAATGTCAGCAGCCTGGATAGGCGCAGCATGTCGTGGTCCTCTAGATTTGACCTCCTGACATACCTTGCATGATCGGCAGTAAATACGAATGTCCTTATTGACAAAAGGCCAAAAGAAAGCCGCAAGGACTCTCGACTTCGTACGGGCAAAACCCATATGTCCAGCACATTGCGAGTCATGAGCATGTTGTAATATTTGGACTCTCGTGCTCTTGGGAACAAGAATTTGCGAATGTGCCGACGTAGTCGAATCTTGTACCATACGTACAAGTACGCCGTTTCTCATTGCAATCCAAGATTTTCTATTTGTATCCTGATTCGGATCACCTTTCTTCGCAAGAACGAAGAATTTTTTTAAAGAAGGATCTTCTTCTTGCAATTTTATGAAAGAGTCACGAGTAATCACTAAGTGACTATCTTGGCTATCAACTTCATTATCACTATTCAGTGACGTTTCGGGTGTTTGTAGAGCTTGTGCTCTTGTAACTACTGCATTTGTAGCTTGCATGTTATTATCTTCCCAAGCAGCAATCTGCTGTGGGGTACACTCCCTAACTCCGTGAATACGACCAATAATAAGGTCCGCAATAGGATTAGGTAAGAGACAAGCATGCACATCTCCAGTAAAGAAAGGAGTGGCAATGCAAATTACAGCAGTAGGATATTTTTCTAGAGTGCCGCCAAATGTGACACATTTAATAACCCTTCCTGTAGCACAAGATGGATCTACAAGCGATTGTCTAACACCAATAGTGGTGCATCCGGAATCGAAAAGTAGTGAGACCGGAGTATCATTAACACGACCCTTATATAGAATTAAAGAACCCCTCCCGTCATGCGCAACAGCAGCAGGAAGAGCGGGAAGTGGGTGACCACAACTCAAAGTAGTTATGGTACCCGGTTCGAATAAAGTACTGCATTGGGGGCATTTGTTTGCTCTCTCAAAGTCAAAAGCAGAAACAGTGACAGCGTCAAAGTTTTTACTATCAACAACATGATTACAGGCTCCCTCAGTTTCCTGTTGTACAGCATTAGCCTGCTGATATCTCTTTTTTTTTTTGTGTTGAGATCTACCCCGACTATTATTACCTCTGAAGTTATCAGAGTTATTATTATCTCTGCAGTTATTATTGTCTCTATTGTAATTGTTATCCTGGTTCGAATTCCAGTTTCCACGATTACTATCATGTTCACATTGATGCGAACATCTATTTGTTTGGTTCTGAGGTCTTCGGCAGGAATAACCTCTATTACCATATCCTCTTTTGAAATGCTTATAATTATTAGGGTGATAGTAACGAGTACTATCAGGTTGTCTCCAATTCTTCGAAGAAGAATCACCATGAAATTGATTTCCATGATTTTGACAGAAATTACCGCTACTCTTTCTATCAAAATTTTGTTGGAATCTACGAGCAAAGTTTTTGCCATACGGAGCTGCCGAAGCAACTGGTAAACCTTCTTTCACCTTAGAGTTACCCATGGTTATGTGTGGGTGCGCAGTTACGTATTGGCAACAGAAATCTTCCATTTCTTTTATTGTTTTAGGTTTACGTTCATGAAGGAAAGCAAGGAAAGACTCATTGACAGACGACATGACTTTGTCTCTAAGTATTAAGTCCATAAGTCCTTCATAAGTTTTTTCCGTCTTAGATAGTTCAACCCATCGTGAGAAAGTAATGCGTACTCTTGCAATAAACTCGGAGAATTCAACTCCATTTTCAGGTAACATGTTTTTAAATTGTAGACGATAGCCGTCTTCGTTAAGCTGATATTTCTTTAACAAAGCGGCCCTGACAACCTCATAATTGTTCTTGTCAGGTTCATCCACCATATTTAATATACTTAGAGCTTTACCTGTCAGTATCCCTGATAACTGATAAAACATATTTTGCTTTGTCTATGTTATGAGCTGTACATGCTTGTTCAAATCTGTCCAGATAGAACATTATGTCATCACTGGAAGGACTAAATGTTGGTAACTTAATCTTAAAAGTATCATTATTAGCCTTACAGAAGATGAACCCTTGTTTGAATCATTACCATTACTCATGCTCGTCAATTTCAATTTTTCCAACTCTAAAGCTAAGACCTTTTCTTCATGTTCCATTTTTGCTTTCTCTTTCCTCTCATCAGACTCTCTCTGTAATCTTCTTTCCTCAGCCTGAGCCTCTTTTTGAAGTCTTTCATTTTCAGCTTCTTTTTCAAGTCTTTTATTTTCAGCCTCTTTTTCAAGTCTTTTATTCTCAGCCTCTAGCTGTAGCTGGAGTTTTCTCTCCTCAGCTTCTGATTCCCTTTTTTGTTTTTCCATTTCCATTTAGAATCTTTTTTCATCCACCTGCATCTGCAGTTTCTTTTGTTCAGCTTCCATTGCTTTATCATATCGAGCAGTTGCAAATTCTTCTAACTTATCACCAGTCTTCCCAAGCAATTTACCCTGCTCAATAAAGTGCTCAAATGTAGACATGTTGTCTAACATATGAGTCCAAAACCTGAAATAATTAACTAATTTATTTCAAACCTAAGTGTAACAAGTCTTAATTAAGCACTTGTATATTCACATCACATTATATTATCCCAGTCTCTGTGGGAAACAAGTCTCCAATCAAAGAACTTGTATATGAAATATCAGCACTCAATTCTTGATCATAAGTGCACTTCTCATTCAATAGTGCACGACACTATTCATCATCATTTATCATCAGTGTAGTAGTAACAGTGCATTAGCATAGCCCATTAACTAATTACTATAACTGTAAACAATGACTATGTAAACACATGCAGAATGTAAACATTGAAAATGTAAACAATGCAAACAATGTAAACAATAACAATGTAAACAATAACAAAGATCAGCAACAATACAAAAACGTTCGCAGAAATCAACTAAAAATAAAGCAGAAATTAATGAAATATCACAAAAAATGTGACGATATCTGCGCTATAATTAAACAAAATACATGACACCACAGTGTATAAACAAAATTGTTGTATGAAACTAAATTATAGACAAGAGTAGGCTAACAAATACAAACAAATCAAAACACAACTAAAGAATGCGAAATAATAACGAAAACAATATTAAAACATGTCATCACAGCTAACATAAATAGCAACAGAAGTCGCTTAGCAAATTCCAGTATCGGAAATTTGCAAACCCTACAGAAAACGCTCACAATAGACGACCTCTATGACGTGGCATAATCTAACGGAGACACCACCCAACCGAGAACCCGCTGAAATATAAACATATAAATATACAAATAACATATAGACATATAACATATAGAATGAGATGATACACAGAAGACTCAGCAGAAGTATAAGGGCACAGTTTACATACAAACAGGCCACTTAACTTATAGGCTTCCAATCGTAGAACAGCAGACAAAACGGATGTCAATCAACGTCCTAAAGAGCGAAGCTCCAACGATGATGGCACATCTGAACTGCTTCCACTGCTAACACGATGGTACAAGAGCTTCTGAATTACTGTGTGTTGAGTTGTTTCGGCACTTGACCTTCTAATCCAAAAGTAAGTTGATGGAAATCGGTACTTGGCCTTCTTCAGAAAACAACCCGTTTCAACCGGCACTTGACCTTCACAAAAACGACAGCACTGGAACCTTGACAGCAGCAACTTGCTTGACTTGCGTAAAAGATAACAGCAGTCCGAGTTATCCGGCAACATGTAACAACGCCGGGTACTGTCAAATTCTTGTTTCCGTCAAAAAGTTGAAATTTTGACTTTTACCGGGCAACGCCGAGTACTTTGAAAATTTTGAAGATGTTGACTGTATTGAAGAATGTTAATTTCTTGAAGGATGCTGATGAATTCTTGTTGAAAATGAAGTGGGTAAGGGACCCCGTGTTTGCTGGTACCAGAATCAAACCAGCTTATGGCCACCAAATGATGCGTGATGCCATATGATGATGGATGGTATCCGCATGTCTGGTTTTGTGTAGTGTGCAGATGTGTTCAGTCAAACTATGTTCATACAAAAATAACAGGGCAATCCACATAGGACGTCAGTAAACTCACGACGTATAAAGTCAATGATTCTTGTAACAGCCGTTGACGTTTTTCTTCATTATTTATTGTGGACGCCACAGTGACAAAATGGTTACGCGAATATGTAGGCACATCAAACAGTCATTATCACAGCAACATTCAATACAGCAATAGACGGTAGACAGCATTACAATGATGAGTCAGATGCATGTTATATTTCATAGTGCTGTAAATGTAGTCAGGTGAAAAACTCCATCCTTTTCTATAACAGCCAGGAGATAACCAGATGTATGAGATCAGTTCACTCTCCTTAGTCTGACTTCAGCAAGACAGACACGTCTGCCGAAGTATAAATAATGTCCTCAAAAATATCCTCTAGATAATAAAGGTTTTCCAAACCTAGTTCATTTAACAAAGTAGCAAGTAATGGTCCTTGGGACATGCATCAACCGATGCAGTACAATACAGCGACATGTGAGCTGGGAAAACATCTCGTGACGACGACTTTCGAAGACAGGCTATGAATCGAAATCGCTCACGACCCAAAATCGATAGAGTTAATGAAAAGTCAATTTACCTTGCCTCAGGAAATACACAGAAATATCACGCCTCCCGACATGTGGGAAACACTAGAGGTATTATCTCGAATAAACGAAATATCCATTAAGAGGACTACACATCCCTGACAGAACAAAAAATAGCGGAGATCCCCTCTTCAACGAGGCATCTCTTTCGCATTCAAATCGCTCACTCCACTAGTGGTGGGCGGAAACCGATCGACCAAAAAACAAGACCAGTCATGCGCAGTCCAGCGCAAAAAGACCACAGCTCAAAACTTAACTGCATTCAATACCAACGCGGGAAGACAAATGCTTACCGAGAAAAGTGACTATAAATTTCAAGCAGTTGTTGCCCTTGCGTTATAAAATAGATATTGTAATAAAACGATGTTGCGAGAATTTATCACGCAACAAGATGCAGGTAATAATTCTGGATTATAGGAGATAGTCACTGATTCCTTTTTGATAGATATTTTTAGTGGCTGGGGAGAATCATTTTATGCTTACTTGTGTGGCTAGGCACTAGTCTATAACTTTCACGGAAAGCAGTCACCAGGCATAGAGATAATTATATCTTATGATTTAGCCACAACTGTATTATTATAGCAAGAACATTGCATTTTCTTTGTACTCAGTTTGTGGAATATTAATATATTTCCCCAAAGGGACATATGATTTATTTGTGTAATGTCTAATGCTGTAATCTGTTTATGTAAATTCATTTAATGTTGTAAGATGAATAAGCATATTCATTTAACTGTAACTAAAGGTTAGGTTTCCTGTATGTTGAGATTGGGAGAAGAGGAGTAGATTGTTGCTGTCAGAACAGTTACTGACAGGTACCTGGGTGTGCAAAAGATATTAAGCCTATGCGGGCGCGTGTTGATAACTGATATTTTTAAGGAACAGGAGACATGGTTAAAGACAGCCCTAAACTATCATAGCAATAACTACAATAAATTTAATCCCATAGTGGAGCGAATCTTTCTGTATAAAGTTAGTGTGATTTATTATTTGCTTGAGGTAAAGGGTGTCTCTTTTTGGTCTCAGTTTCAGGGGATACCGAATTGCTAGTCTAGTTTCCAGTCAGACGAAGAATGTCACCGTCTCTTCGTTCTAGAGGGATTCTGAGGATATCTAGCCCCACGAGTGTCACACCTCAGTACCTGAAACAACAACCCTTTGTCAACGCCATTTCCCTCTCACGGGAGTTCAGCTCACGCATTGTGAAATGAGCCAACGCAACAATCTGAAATCGTCTATTGCAGTAGTAGTTCCCTACTCGCCTATTGGATTACCAGTCAGAGCATTGCGGCTTCCAGAGTGTCATAACCGCCCAGCATGTCTATAGCAGAATTAAATTCACCAGTCGTTGTGTGCCTAAACGGGGCACTCAGCCAAACCACAGTCAAGCCAGCCAAAAACCGGATTTAATGCCAATTCTAGCGCCGGATAAGAGCGCATTGGGATCAGTTGTCCTGAAGTGACCTAGTCCTATGGTTGATCTCTGGATTATGTAGAACCTCGCCTCAGGAGCGGCCAGCCAAAAGATAGACAGAGTTCCAGCCCCACTCACGCGATAAGGGGAGTCACCAACGATGGCGCCTATACAGTGATTTTATTCAGGTTAATTCCATCACCTATGGAGGATATATACGAAAAAACCACTTACTGGAGCTATTCCATTGGTCCCCGAAAGCGGACAGGCTGTCGCTAAGTTCATTCAGTTGGTCAGCAGGAGATAAACAGCGTCCCCCAGCCCACCTCGCGCCAGTAGGGGGGGAGTCACCAATGATAGTACCAACAAGGACAGTTTTGTAGGCTTAGTCCCTCACGAAGGATCTACATATAAGACACTGTCTGGACTATTTCATCTGGTCCCCGAAAGCGGAAGGACTGACACGCAGTTTATTCATTTTGGTAAACAGGAGGTAAATAGAGTCTTCCAGCCCAACTCGCGCCAGTAGGGGAGAGTTACCAATGTTTAGTACCAACAAGGACAGTTTTGTAGGCTTAGTCCCTCACGAAGGATCTACATATAAGACACTGTCTGGACTATTTCAGCTGGTCCCCGAAAACGGAAGGACTGCCACTCGATTATTTATCTCTCTGTGTTCTACAGGTTCATGTCGGTGGTCTGTGTGTGTGTTTGTTGGGGTATTTTGCGTATTTGATGACTATTGATGATTTTGATGACTATTTATGATTATTGAGATTGCTGATGATTTTTTGATGTCATTTATGATGTTATGATGAGATGCATTATTTTCATGCTTGTCTTCATTTAATAAAGTTTACTCATTTATTAACGCGCTGTTCCCGACCCTTTCATCCATAATTAACTTGGTTTAGCTCTTTACTAGAATCTCTATGTATGATAAGAGAAAAGAGTGAGAGCAGGAGATGCTTAGACAGTAAAAGTGAGTTGAGGCCTGGAGAGAGAGATCATTTGAATAAATCTTCTTCCAGGTTGTCTCAAGTCCATCTCCTATTTACACCTTATCTAAAGTGAAATCTATAACTCTGTCAGTCCACTATCCCTTGTCGATTTCACTACTGTTGTCCAACTCGACAAATACTCTACACTTTACTCAACCACGACAGCAATGACTACAACCCACAAAAGCGAGATCCAAACCTCAGAAATGAGGTATCTTAGGAAGGTGGTTGAAGTAACAAGAAGAGACATGGTCCGCAACCAGACGATACGTCAAGGCCTAAAATCCGACCCCCTGTAGACCCAAGTAGAACAGTCCCAACTAAGATGGTTTGGCCATGTCTGCAGAATGGGAGAAGATCGGCTACCACGACAAGCATGGGAAACAAAGAGCCAGGGATCCAGACCCCCAGGACGACCCAGAGTTCGCTGGGAGGACAACATTAGACAATCTTTGAAGGACCGAGGACTAGAATGGAACCAGGACAGGAGGAAGACAGCCGATAGGATAGTCTGGCGCTCTCTCTTCCAAACCTCTACACCTCACGGTAGAAGGGGAACGACTAAGTAAGTAAGTAAGAGACCAGAATTTACACTGCCCGAAGCATTCCATACATTGACCTCATGACGAAACAAGAGACACGAGCTAGGAGGCATCCATCGATCTCTCACTCGTTCTCACTTTCACAGACCATTAGTCCACGGTGTAGAATAGCAAACGAACATAAGATAAAAAGAACAGAAGAAAAGGGAACCTAACAAACTGCACTGGTGGTCTGGAATTCGACACGCCAATATTAAAGTGTTCAGTTATAGGCACTAGGCACCTACATTAGAATGCAAATCTATGTGCTTGTTCGACGTTTGATTAAAGCAGTATATCCTAACATTTTAAAGGTTCTGGAAGCAATAACAGCATGTTTAGAAGCTCACACCCCTTAACAGCAACTTACGAAGCCTCGTACCCCTTAACAGTAACTTAGGAAGCCTGACACCCCTTAATTAACAGCAACTCACGAAGCCTCGCACACCTTCATCATATAGTTCGCAAACTATGCCAGAAATTATCATCATTGTATTCATAAATTGAGTGTGATGTAGTGAACCCTGAACAGTGGAGGAACTGGTTGTTAACGGAAAATGAATTACAAGTGCCTTGATGAGTAATTTCTAGTACTTTTTTGTGTACACATGTTGACAAGAGTGATACAAATTCTCTTGAATATAACCTGCACAATATAAGATAGTTATTTGAAGAAGTTTAACATTTTTATTAACATATATATTCATAACTAAAGAAAGAAAGAGAAATAAAAAAACACTGAACGAAACTTAAGCAGACAATAAACTTTTATCTTCTGAGAGCTGCCGCAATGAATGTGGGTTGTCTTTCTTGACATTTTCATTCTTAAAACCTGGATTTTTACAGGAAGCCACGTGTAGAACATTTAGTCTCGGACTGTTGCTGGGATACGTCAACATTTATCTGTACAGAACTGTTTTAAGAGTAGAACTTCTACGAGTACATCCTCAGGCAGTTCGTACAAGGCGACCAATAAGAGGTTGGGCGTGAGGCTACCATCCACATCATGTAAGACTAATTCTTACAGAAACCACTACAGCATGTCAATGTTTGGTACGGGCTTCTTGCATGCGGACCAGCTGTAGTGGTGTCTTCATGCTGCGTGCTGAATGTTTGGTACGGGCTTCTTGCATGCGGGCCAGCTGAAGTGGTGTCTTCATGCTGCGTGCTGAATGTTTGGTACGGGCTTCTTGCATGCGGACCAGCTGTAGTGGTGTCTTCATGCTGCGTGCTGAATGTTTGGTACGGGCTTCTTGCATGCGGACCAGCTGTAGTGGTGTCTTCATGCTGCGTGCTGAATGTTTGGTACGGGCTTCTTGCATGCGGACCAGCTGTAGTGGTGTCTTCATGCTGCGTGCTGAATGTTTGGTACGGGCTTCTTGAATGCGGACCAGCTGTAGTGGTGTCTTCATGCTGCGTGCTGAATGTTTGGTACGGGCTTCTTGAATGCGGACCAGCTGTAGTGGTGTCTTCATGCTGCGTGCGGTGCGAAAAGGAAAATAATGATGATGATAATGACAATGAGAAGTACATGTTCTATAGATCCACATCATCATCATGTTTCTTCGATGCTTACAGATGGCTTCCGAATGATGATCTTTGTTCATGAGATTTAAGAATTTTCCTTCTTTCATTGGGTACAGGTAAAAGTGGCCCCCATTGCATATACTGCCGTAGAGAAGTGAAGTGTTAGAGACTTCCCTATACTAGGTCGAGTATTGAGATTTTGGATGACCAGTTCCCCTCCTCGCTGCCTTTTCCTTCCTTAACTCAAGAGCAAAGTCAGGTCCCATTTACAGCTTAGTAGACTGGAGCGTACCGTGAATAGAACACGGCACCATTGCCGCGAGAGACCAGCGCTGTAACCACTCTGTGAATCGTTAATAAGCTCTTTTTTCATTGTCATGGGTTCATTTTCGATACAAGACAACAGGAGGTTGAGACGCTTGGGAGTCATGACCCAAGTGGGCCCGCCCCCCTTAGATTGTAAAGGACTATATCGGGCCGAAACACTTGTCGGTCGGGGGGACTTCTTCTGATGATCATATTGCTTCCTGTTGTATCGCTCTGTAAAGAGTTTCCTATCATTCTTTGTCTGTGTGAGTGAACTAGGATATTCTGTATTACTAAGTTGTGCCTTGCTTGTTAAAAGGACGCTGGCGGTGGACAAGACACACAGTGAGGAAAACTTCTGATAGCACTGCAATGCAAGTCTTTTTGTGGAAACCTGATGGTACGAGAAATGGAGTGAGGCAGAAAAACACAAGGAGAAGACAACTGGAAATATAAATAAAAGGGATAACAATGATATGAAAAGTTCTTGAGCGCGTGCACGAGACAGGAGAACTTGGCATACATTTTTGGATGAATTATGGTTCGTGGATACCAGCAGGGCCAATCAAAGAACGCCTTACATGTGATGTTTTTATGCTACGTGGATACCAGCAGGCCAATCAAAGAACGCCTTACATGTGATGTTTTTAGTGTCCCGAGGTATTCAAATGGATAAAGTTGTAAGAAGACTGCTCATAGGACAAGGAAAGACAACAAGGTATGAAATAAAAAAATAAAGACAACTCAAAAAGAACAAATACTAATACAAAGTAAAACCAAGTGTAAAGGACAATAGTTATCAAGAAACAATACAAAAGAGAAAATAAAATGGACAAATACTAATATAAATTAAAATCAGCAACTGCTAAAGACAATAGCTATTTAAATTGAATACAAAATTAAAAAATTAAAGGACACTAAATACCCCAATTATAACCAAATTTCAGGTTCAACAGGGTAGACCAAGATGGAACGAGAAGAGGCAATAACGGTCAGCTGCTAAGTGCCCGCTCTCCACCCATCACCTCATCAAAACAACAACAACACAGACTGCTCCAGTGACTGTAATGCAATGGACAATGTATGTAAGTGACATGTTCAGTTGTTATAGGCTGAGCATATTATTTTACACAAAAAGGGGAAATGTTCTTACTTTCTGGCATACAAAAAAGAGTACAATGCAAACACTTATACACACACACAGATAAAAGAACAAATGAAGAGAACACTTTAATTTACATCATAAAATGCATTATTACAATGACTATCACAAGTTAAAAACGTTAGGAAATAAAATATATACTTTTGAATGATTTTAACATGAAAAATTCACTTTTGTCGTAATTTTATCTGAGAGAGTTCTGATGGATATTGGTCCCTTTAGAGTGTAGAATGATAGTGAAAGCTCTGTGAGAATAAGGATTTAGGAAAGTGAGGTAGTAGATTCACAAGTGCTGGGAAGAGTAAGGACAGTCTCTTATACGACAATATTTGTCTCTCAAAACTACTCCTACCACCCTTCTGTACAAACAATTGTTTGTCAGTTCCAGTCACTCAGGCGCACACTTCGATTTGGTGATTCTGACGCACAACGTACATGAATACAGACTACGATAAAGAATATGGGAATGTTGGGTTTTGGCCAGACAACACAAATGCTAAAAAAAGTTTTTAATACCTTTATTATCATAAAATCAAGTCACAAATAATTATCAATTTACATGAAGAAATCAAAGGTTACAAAATAAAAAATGACAAGGGGGGAGGGGGTTTTGAGGAGAAGTATCCAATACACCTTTCCCGCTTGTATTTACTAACAGAAAAGACCCGGTCCCAAAGACAGGGGGGGGGGTGATGATGATCAGAGATAGGCAATTTAACCCAACGGTAAATTTATTACTCTGAGAAAAAGGGAGCCGCGCTAGCGTAGTGGTTACAACACCGCTCTGGCGACCGGGTGATTCAGGATCAAACCCGGGCGACGGCATTTGAGGATTTTTCGTCGACCGGGATTTGGACTGGATTAACTCGAGACCTGGCGAGTACATTTGAAGGAGTGTCGTCGACCAGGGACTGGCGGCTCCTGAGCCAACCCAGCTCTAATGGGTACCTCCGAAAACGGCGAGTATATGCCTGAATGGCGAGGGACACTTGTCTCTGTACAAGAAAATAGGATACTCACGTAAAAATCAATGTCAGGTTAGACATTAAAGAAAATAATAACCTGAGATTTCGCCTCGAGTATTAGCGGGCGTACGAAAAAAAAAAAAAAAAAAAAAAAACTCTGAGAAAAGGGGTTACAGTAATAAGGGGGTAGAGGAAAAGCTAGGGTTCTCATATGTTTCCCTTTATTCAACAAATTTTACGGGAGGGGGAAGTAAACACAGTTACTAAATCCCGCTAGGAGAAATCCCGTACAATGAACACAGTACGCCGTAATACTAGGTCGAACTAATTATAAGGGTAAAAAAGATTAAATCTCCTTTCATTCAAAAAAAACACGCTTGGGCTGGCCAGCACACAGTCACACACACAGACTTAACAAATGGTGAATTCTGGCACTTCATAGGAAATACACCAAAAACAGCACTAAACCTTGGCTTAGGTAAATGTATTTTCTTCCGTGTACAGCCCCATATTAGCGGGTTGTTGAAGTTAGTGTCCCGAAATCGCTGGACGTTGAAGTCTAACGGCACTGTTTGTTTATTAGATAAAGTTCCTAAAGAATGGCACAGGCACTTTGGCTATGTGTGAGGTATGGTGTGGTTTCTAAGATTGGCACAGCTGGTGGAGATAACTTTCTTTTGCCGTAATGTCACAAACTACAAAACACTGAAGTCAGTTCTTCTTCGGGGGGGGGGGGGGGGGGGGGGGGGGGGGGGGGGGGTTAAAATCCACTGAATATACTTGACAGACAGTGTTCAGGTAAATCTATGTTCTTCTTCACAAATAGAGCAGTGAGTAAAATATTGCTACTGGCAACTGTTCTTCTTCCAGTTTGTTAAGTTTAAAACGACTTTATGAATTGGGATCTTAAAACAGTCTTTGGGTTTGCTTTATTTCTGTAAACTTCAGATAGCTGAATCCCAACAGGATCGCCACAAAGATTAAATTTTTAATATGTTCATAAGTCACTGGAGTAATCGAACTGAGTCGGCAGGACTCTGTATATATTTTATTGCTGCGTAATGGCTGCTTAATTGCTGCTTAATTGCTGCTTAATTGCTGGGATGCTAGGTTCGAAAGATCATTCTGGATGCAAATAGAAAAACATGAAATGCAATGAAATCATATTAAAATCTACCGCGCGATACATTTACAGTTAGACTATTTTCTGCACTCGCGTCTTCAATTAATAAAATTCAAGAAAAGCTCCCCGTGAAGTTAATAGTTAAAAGCACATCTATCTATACAGAACTAAACTGTATTAAAGTTATAATTCCCTTAACGACTGCAAAATTAATTTACGCCGCAATTGTATTTGGAAATTAACTTATAGATGTAACATTTAGTTTGCACCAGAACTTTGAAAATGGGTTTATTTAATAAGGTTAAATTTACACCATAATCCAGTGAAATAAAAATGAAATAACTAGACCACTGATCACTCGAAGCTAATGTATAAATTACCGTCTGCACAGAAAAGAATTCACTCCAATAGCCAACAATTTATATGAAATCTAGCAGGAATCCAACTATATGCTAGTGAATCTTAGAATTCTGTCAGAACGAATGATAAAATGCAGATTCTCAGGTTCTCTATATATTTAATTGGAATGCAAGATGAGTGGGACATGTTAGATTCTAACACTTTTCTTCATCTTGAGAAAAATCGAGGTTCTACGCCGTTGTGTTAACCGCGATGCCCTCCTGGCTTCCGATCTCCGTTCGTCTCAGGCTGCTCGCATGAGGGTGCGAAATCTCTGCGAGAAACTAACTTTGTTAGCTGGGAGTTCCCTGATTCCTCAGATCGTATACCGCTTCTACGTTGATTCTGAAGACCAGCCTGGCTTTGATGGGACCGCTTTCCCCGAGAAGCTTTGGCAACTCCCACTAGGCGGAGTGACAGCAAGGTAAGGAAAATGAACTGCTGTTAATTGCTCTAGAAACCGGGGTGAGTCTCTGGCCACGTCCACTTTGGGCCGGCGTTTAAGGAAAAGATTGCTATAAATCGTTCTCAGAGATGGTCGTGGGCGTGATTTAACCTCCCATCAAAGGCCATGCGATCTCAAAATGGACAGAAGGTAGCAGTTCACATATTAATGATCCAACGTGTAGAATCCTCGTGGAAATGCGGCATGCTTAATTAGCCCAGGTGCAACGTTCCAGGCTGATGAAAAGTTACAACAAATGTTCAGGGGTTCTAATGTTATAGAGAGGGAAATACCCTGTCATCTTAATAATTCAGGTCAGCTACAGCCGTCCGTCACAACTTTCAACATATAAATCAGCACAAAGAGGAAACCTGTTGATAGCATTGCAAGACAGTCCTTGTTCTGGAATCCTCAGGCTAAGGGAGGCAGAGATAGACTAACAAATACACGGAGAAGAGAACTGCAGACAGAAGTGAAAATGAGGAATAAAACGTGGAAAGAACTTGAGCTGATGGCACATGACAGGAGGACTTAGCATGTGTTTGTTTAAGGCCTATGCTTCTTGGGAAGCTAAGGTTATTATTGATTGAATTATTGATTGATTGATTGGTTGATTGATGGATTAATATAAATCAGTGTTTATAAAATCACTAGCAATAACCCGTCAAACTTGACGGGTTTTTAATTATAGTGTGCTGTTTCTGTTCCCGGATGAGCAGATAGAAGTACATTCTTAGAGTGTTTTTGGTTTCTTTCCATTATACAGTGTAATCAAATTGTTCATGAACACCGTCATTTGAACGCTTTTCTTTGTTGATTGTAACTATTTTCGGGAGAGTATATATAACGGAAACAATACAATTTTACAACACGGTTCCATTCCTCAGCTGTGACCAACGTACACACGGCGAGAATTATGTTATTTTAGATTCAATTTAAAAGTTCTTTGATGACAACATTTCGTGTGAAAGTGAGTGGATTGTTTTCAAAGAGTGTTCCCTGATAATAAGTGGTTTTAACAAAAACTTTCAAGTTTTCATGATTTGTACATCGGGTGAGGGCTCATGCACACCAATTTTTACGCACTTTTTCTTTGTCGAGCGCTACTAATTTCGTGAAAGAATAAAATAAATAAAACCAAAGTATTTGTGTTATATAACACCCACGCCTCACAAGTTGCACACCGCGCGTTGCGCACTTTTTTTTCTGGCGTGAGTTACTATTTTGAGTGAGACCGACCGACGTAACATACATCGGTAATTATGTTAGTTGATGATGATTGATGAGATAAGATATTTTTCAGTGGACACTACATTTTTTCAACAGTTCGAGATTTTGTTGCGTATAATCATGTGATCAAGAGCGTTGCACTTCTTTGTAATCGTAGTCCCATATCAGATACTGTCGTAGAGAAGACTTCATCCTACTGGGTCTAGCTATTTTATGAGCTGGGGTGCCCAGCTTACATTTACTATTTATAGCTGGGTAGACTATAGCGTGACGCTACCAGCTGTCGATCGGGGAACCCGGTAACGTTTGCAGAGAGAGAATGCTCTTGGACCGCTTACCCAATTGGACACTCATGTTAGTATTTATTTTGTCTTTAAAAGTTGTGTATACTCTTCACTACTAAAATGTGTAGAAATGTGGACAACGAACCAGTAATATGAAGAATGGATAAAGAGGATACACGTGGATGTGGATGTGGATGTCGATGGAGAATATTAAAAATATGAGATTTTCTGTAAAGAGCACTAAAAACAATAAATAAAAATAAAAAACATTCATTATACGTTTTAAGAAAAATATAACCCGTTTAGAAGCAACCCTGGCAACAACAACCACTGTAAAATCAGAAACATGAACAGTTCGGCAATAATACACGGTTTTTTTTTTTTTCTTTTTTGTTGAGCGAAAGGAAACCCGTTGTTGTTAAGAGAATCTTCCTATAGGGGGAAACCCTTTTCTTGTCCTTTTTTAAAACAAGTCTCATTTAGATTTCAAAAACTACTTTTTTTTAAGTAATTATTTTTATAATGACTAAAAAACAAGACAGCAGGGTCAAATATCAAATAAAGTTATGAAAACAAAGTATAATCCCCTGAGAGTCGGAATTTCTGGGTTTTTTTAATTATCTTTTGGAGTTCTGTCTCTTTGAGATCCGCGGCAAATATAAAGAAAAGAAATCGTTTTAGATAACCAGATGTTAAAATTGGAAAAAGGATGGAGTGAACAACATCACAAAGAATGTAAGCAAAGAAAAGCTCATGCAAAACTAGTAGAGTATATAACATTACTTACTTGCTTTTTCTGTCTACATTTGCCGTTAAGCGTCGTGGGGAGCTGACGTTTGTGTTTTTGAGCTAAGTGTGTCACTTTAGCTGCTGTCAACTCGTGTTGTTGTAGGATGTCTGTGATGTTGTTGTAGGATGTCTGTGATGTTGTTGTAGGATGTCTGTGATGTGTTGTTGTAGGATGTCTGTGATGTGTTGTTGTAGGATGTCTGTGATGTGATGTTGTAGGATGTCTCTGATGTGATGTTGTAGGATGTCTGTGATGTTGTAGGATGTCTGTGATGTGATGTTGTAGGATGTCTGTGATGTTGTAGGATGGCTGTGATGTTGTAGGATGTCTGTGATGTGATGTTGTAGGATGTCTCTGATGTGATGTTGTAGGATGTCTGTGATGTTGTAGGATGTCTCTGATGTGATGTTGTAGGATGTCTGTGATGTTGTAGGATGTCTGTGATGTGTTGTTGTAGGATGTCTGTGATGTGTCGTTGTAGGATGTCTGTGGTGTGATGTTGTAGGATGTCTGTGATGTTGTAGGATGGCTGTGATGTTGTAGGATGTCTGTGATGTGATGTTGTAGGATGTCTGTGATGTGATGTTGTAGGATGTCTGTGATGTTGTAAGATGTCTCTGATGTGATGTTGTAGGATGTCTGTGATGTTGTAGGATGTCTGTGATGTTGTAGGATGTCTGTGATGTTGTAGGATGTCTGTGATGTTGTAGGATGTCTGTGATGTGATGTTGTAAGATGTCTGTGATGTTGTAGGATGTCTGTGATGTTGTAGGATGTCTGTGATGTGATGTTGTAGGATGTCTCTGATGTGATGTTGTAGGATGTCTGTGATGTTGTAGGATGTCTGTGATGTTGTAGGATGTCTGGGATGTTGTAGGATGTCTGTGATGTTGTAGGATGTCTGTGATGTGATGTTGTAGGATGTCTGTGATGTGATGTTGTAGGATGTCTGTGCTGTTGTAGGATGTCTGTGATGTTGCAGGATGTCTGTGTTGTAGTAGGATGTCTATGTTCTTGTAGGATGTCTCTGTTGTTGTAAGATGTCTGTGATGTTGTAGGATGTCTGTGATTTTGTAGGATGTCTGTGATGTTGTAGGATGTCTGTGATGTTGTAGGATGTCCGTGTTGTTGTAGGATGTCTGTGTTGTTGTAGGATGTCTGTGTTGTTGTAGGATGTCTGTGATGTTGTAGGATCTCTGTGATGTTGTAGGATGTCTGTGTTGTTGTAGGATGTCTGTGATGTTGTAGGATGTCTGTGATGTGATGTTGTAGGATGTCTCTGATGTGATGTTGTAGGATGTCTCTGTTGTTGTAAGATGTCTGTGATGTTGTAGGATGTTTGTGTTGTTGTAGGATGTCTGTGATGTTGTAGGATGTCTGTGATGTTGTAGGATGTCTGTGTTGTTGTAGGATGTCTGTGATGTTGTAGGATGTCTGTGATGTTGTAGGATGTCTGTGATGTTGTAGGATGTCTGTGATGTTGTCAATCCATCTGGCTCTTGATTTTCTTCATATAATATCTATGTAGTATTATTATATGACGTTATGTATGTGAGAATATAACAAAATATGCGTGAACTTTAGAAATATGTAATATTTTCTTTTGTTTGAAATGTGAAGATGTGTATAAGAATAAGCAGATGTGTTTTTTTTACTGTTCAAGATATATATATATATTCTTCTTCTTCTTCTTCTTTGATCCTTAGCCGCCGACCGTCAAAGCAGTCAGTGGCCATCACGCCTAGTGGCGTCTTGTAGGGCAACAACAAATTGATTCCACTTTGCTCGGTCGGTGGCCATCCTTCGTACAGTGCCCCAACTCTGGTTCATTCTTTGCATCTCAGCCTCCACAGTCCTCCGCCAGGTTGTTTTTGGTCGGCCTCTTTTTCTTTTTCCTTCAGGGGTCCAAAGCATAGCTGTTCTTGTGATGGCATCGGAGTCTCTTCTGAGGACATGACCAACCCAGTTCCAGCGTCTGCCAGCTATGATGGTGTGCATGTCCTCTTGCTTGCTACGAGTAAGCAGATCTTGGTTAGTGATGGTATTCGGCCAAAAGATTCGGTGAATTTTTCTTAGGCATGTTGTGGGAAAAGAGGACAATTTCGACATTTCCTTCTCTGTAACTCTCCAGCATTCCGCACCATAGAGAAGCACAGAAAGCACACAGCTCTGATATAATCTTAATTTTGTGCTTGTGCTGTATTGGGAGGACTTCCAGATGTTGTTTAGGCTAAAGAAGGCTGTTCTTGCCTTATTCATTCTGATGTTGATGTCTTTGCCTGCCCCGCCGTCTGGTGTTACTATGCTTCCTAGGTATGTGAAGGTATCTGTCTGTACCAATTGCTTATTCCTTACTGATATGGGCTCAGGGTTGCTCACATTGAGCGTCATGACCTCAGACTTCTTTAAATTGATGTTCAAGCCCACCTGCTGGCTAAACTTATTAAGTCTATCCGTTTTTTCCTGGATGTGTTGATGTGAATGTGCTAGTAGTGCAATGTCATCTGCATATTCCAGATCTTCCAATGTAGAAAATGTTGCCCATCTTATTCCTCTTGGACTGCCCTCTGTTGTCTGGCGCATCACCCAGTCTATGACTGTTAAAAATAGAGTGGTTGATAAGGGGCATCCCTGTCGTACTCCTGTCTTCACCTCAAAGGTTAGGTTGCTCTGCCCAACACTGCCCGTGAAGTTTGCATAGAGGCTTTTTATGATTGACGCAGCTTGGAATTCCATAAGCCCTCAGTATTTTCGATAAACTGTCCCTATGTATGCTGTCAAAAGCCTTTTCAGAATCAACGAAATTAATGTAAAGCTGTCTTTGCCATTCTGAGCACTGCTCTATAATGTTCCTGAGAGTGAATATATGATCTACACATCTCCTGTTCTTTCTAAATCCTGCTTGTTCTTTCTTCAGTTTGTGATCTACTGGCTTTGAAATTCTCTGTATAATTATCCTGCCTAGTATTTTGCTGGGAACTGAGAGAAGAGTGATTCCTCTCCAATTATTGCAGTCTGCAAGATCTCCCTTCTTGATATATATATATATATATATATATATATATATATATATATTATATATTATATTATATATATATTTATATATATATATATATATATATATATATATATATATGTATGTATGTATATCTTCGTACTGATGCTACATGCAGACATGGTGGTCAGTTTAATTGTTGATGGTTGACCGCATGAGTGAGTGTCAGGATCGAGAATAAAAGACAAAGGTCAGAATGTCAGACTGGCCTGTGTGCGCAATTTTCTGAACCCTTTTTAAAATACAATTCGTTTGTTAGTTCGTTCTCTTCTCCGTATGTTGTTGGTCTACCTGTGTCTCTCCTTAAAGTTGGGCCTAGTATAGTAAAGGCTTTAACAATTCCCTCCCTACGACAGTATTTGCGACGTTACTCAAAGCTGCTCATATGTCACAATCTTCTCGATACATCGACAAGCAAACTCATTTAATAGCAGACTGTTCGAATATTTCATGAGTTCTAATTATATGCATCCCAAATCTGATTATGTTTTAAATCATTGTCTAATGCAGTGGTTTTCAACGTGGGTCGTGTGGCCCCTAGGGGCCATACCATATTTCTAAGGGGCCACAGTAAGATGGTAAAGTACCTTTTTTTACAGCTAACAGCGATTTTGAGGGAGGCCACAGGAGTAAATGAGGCGCAGAAGAGGGCCATAAGCAAAAAAGAAGAAAAAAATAGGTTGAGAATCCGTGGTCTAATGTACTGTATGGAGAGTTTGTATTTTATTTGTTTGTTTGTGTGTGTGTGTTTGTTTTTTCTCATTACTTTCCTTGTTTAAATATACTTAATTTTGATTATGATTGGATACTATATATGTATGTTGTTATGTTACCTTTATAAATGGTGCATGCCTTTAAATTAAATGCTTAAAGTTCAAGTGAAAATGAAAAGTACAGTATGCAAGATGACAGAGATCGAGATCGAGAGAGAGAGAGAGAGAGAGAGAGAGAGAGAGAGAGAGAGAGAGAGAGAGAGAGAGAGAGAGAGAGGGGGGGAGAGAGAGAGAGAGAGAGAGAGAGAGAGAGAGAGAGAGAGAGAGAGAGAGAGAGAGAGAGAGAGCAGAATGTTAGACGGGCCTGCCCAATTCTTAACCTTTTGAAAATAAAGTTCGTTCGTTACTTTTTCGTTCATATCTTGAAACCAGATCTTCTACTGTTGTAGGCGAGTGGTGATAATTTATCGGTCTCCATTCTCATGAGATGACCAAACCACTGACTTCTCCGTGTCTCTATGTAGATGCAGGTTGTAGTTCCTACAATTCTTCTTATCATCATGTCTCATTACGTCTCTACAAGTAACATTAATGGCTTTTCTTAAACAACTCATCCCAAAGGATGTCATTTTCCTCTCCTGAGTTTGGATCAAGGAACAATGTATGGCACTTATAGCAAACAGTTGGTAAGAGTATACTATTTATCAGCTGTCGTTTAGTTTTCATGCTGATGTTTTGATGCTGAGTTGTGGTGACGAAACTAATACTGACAGAAAATAAGGAGTTAATACTTACTTACTTAGTCGTTCCCCTTCTACCTTGAGGTGTAGAGGTTTGGAAGAGAGAGCGCCAGACTATCCTATCGGCTGTCTTCTTCCTGGCCTGGTTCCATTCTAGTCCTCGGTCCTTCAAAGATTGTCTAATGTTGTCCTCCCAGCGGACTCTGGGTCGTCCTGGGGGGTCTGGATCCCTGGTTCTTTGTTTTCCCATGCTTGTCGTGGTAGCCGATCTTCTCCCATTCTGCAGACATGGCCAAACCATTTTAGTTGGGACTGTTCTACTTGGGTCTGCAAGGGGTGCGATTTTAGGTCTTGACGTATCGTCTGGTTGCGGACCATGTCTCTTCTTGTTGGGAGTTAATACTGAAATTAAAATTTAAAAAAGAATAAAATATATCTTGGTCGTAGCGGTGCATTCCACATTCTTTAGATTGTTGGTTAGATCTAATCAAAATTTAGCTCAAAAAAACTTAGATTTAGCACCAAATAAGCAAGATTTAGTACAATAAATTAAGATTTAGCAACAGCAAAACCAAATTTTGTACAATGAGCCAAAATTTTGGAAACAAAGAATACCACAACAAAGCCATATTTATAATAAGAAATCTTAATTTGTAATAACTTAAGAACAGTTTCTGCAATGTTGCCTGAGAGCAGACAGCGCTATAAAGGAAACAGAGATGGACAAGAAAGAAAGTCTTCTATATTTACCATGAAAGAAACGGACAGAAAATGATGGAATCCTTTAAATGTATCTAGAGCCGGCGTTAGAGTATTCGGAGTCTGGGGCAAGTGGTTTATATGCGCCCCGCCTCTGCATATCTAGCTGCTAAAATTCATTCAAATCTACTGAAACATTAAATAATTTTCGTGAATAAAATTACAGATAGTTATAAATAGTTATTAATTTTTAAAAAAAAACTAGAACATGATAACTACTACAAAAATAGAACATTATAAATATGTCACACGTTTGTTTAAGGGTTTTCTTACATGTGATTTACATTGCTTGCCTTGGCCTGGGCGAAAAGTGTCACAGCTTAAGAAAAGTTGAGCTTCTTGGTGACAAAATAAGACTTTTTTTCTTAGCCCACGCCGGAACCTCCTTGCCTTTAGCATTCTGAACGGTCGAGCTGCTCCCCCTGCCACAAGGCCAGTCCTGCATGCAGCCCTCAGTGTGGTAGCGGCTCCTGATCTGCGCAGATATGGTTAACGTTTCGAACTAACACATTATCTGCTGATTCTTTTATTTACATCTAGTTTTTTAGTCTAGTTCTATCACACGCTACAAAGATAACCAAGGTCTGTAACAGTTATCACTGGTCATCTGTTAGTACCTCTAAAATGTAATCCTTAGTCCTGATCCTGTAATAGTCAGGGGGTCTCAGTGGCTAAGAAGTATGGCGTCCGCCTCAAATCCTAAAGGTTACTGGGTTCGATTCCCAGTAGAGGGAATATAATTAATGAAATTTTTTTTTTTCAGAACCAGTGGTCGTAACGATGTCAAACTTCCCCAGGTCTCCTAGGTAGTGAGATCTGATACCTAGCCATCTCAGATAAGGGCGAAAAATTAGAAGGTCGCGTGTACAAGTTGTGCACGTTAAAAATTCCACGGCAGTTGGAAATCGTAAAAATTAGAAACCACAAGAATATTTATAGAATGTGTCATTCTCATATGTACACACGTTGGGATTCTCGCCGGTGCTATAGAGTTCATGCACTGTGCTGAGATCCTTCTTGTGTGATCTAAGAGAGGAGATAGGAGCACTGATGGAGTTGTCCGTGTGCAATGAAGATAGCCATTCAAACCAAACCAAACGAAACCCGATCCAACCTGTCATTTAAGTGAAGACCCCACTGCAATTTGATTATAGTGACGCCTCTGTATCGTCTTTAATCTAAGCATGCAAACATTTAAAAAAATGAAACTTGTCACGTGTCCTTTCTATGCTGTTTATGCTGAGACGTCATTTTTGTATTGGCCTTCTCGTATAACTCACCCACTCACGCACTCACTCATTCACTCACTCACTTACCCAATCTGTTTTATTTCCTGTTGGTTACAGTGCATTAATAGTTACACCCCACCAATTTCTATATTGGAGCGCTTTAGTTGGCTCTGGTCATAAAATACCAAATCGCCATGGCTTTCTCTTCCACCGTTATTCTCTGGATTCCCCATTATTCTTTTCCTCTGTGGGTTCCAGCCAAGATCATGTTTAGCTACTCTGGTTAGTAGTTTCCTGAGTGTTGTCAACCCCAACTTCACTGTCAAAGTTTAATCGTCAGTTGCATTCAACATGGTTATTTCCAGCATCGTTCTTTATGCCCATTGAGGCATGTTGTGAATATGGTGTAAGGCCCATATTCTCTTGACCATACGGCTCACATGGGTTAATGTGGTCAGTGATGTGGTCAGTGATGTCGTCAGTGATGTGGTCAGCATCAGGCCGGTTGGGCCGCAATCACAATGTCATATTAATCTTCTCTTACGACTTGCCTGAGGGAACATTTGTCCTATTTTTCTTTGTTTCCTTAGAGACTCCCAGGAAATACACGTGATCCTAGTTGTATTAGATCTTCTCACATCCATTCACTCATTCATGACTCTTCAACCACAGCAGCGTTAGGCAACATGTATAGAAAGATACTGCTCTTATCTTCGTTCATTCATTTCCCTTTTTTCTCTCCCTCCGGAGCACGAAACCACCACTGAAGGTGTTCAACTTTTTTAAAAAGTCAACACTAAAGCTTTAATAACTCTTGTAGCAGTGGTCTCTGTTTTATTTTACATAATAAGGTAGCTAGCCTTCAGCACAAACGGGGGTCGGATTGGCTATGGGGTATGGCGTCCGTCTCGAGTTCTAGATGTACCGAGTTCGATTCCCAGTAAAGGAATATAATTTACGGAAATATTTTTTTCAGGACTAGTGGTTTTAACAGTGCCATACTCCCCCTGGTCTCCTGGGTAGTGAGATTTTGATGCCTAGCCGTCTCGGATAAGTGTGAAAAAACATAGGAGATCCCGTGTGCAACTTGCACACGTAAAAAAATCCCACGGCAGTTGGAAATCGTAAAGAGTAGGCTGTAAGGCTGCTGCCCTGGCAAAATTTAAAAATTAGAAACCTACCCACCACAAAAATATTTATAGAATGAGTGATTCCTATATACACACATTGGAATTCTCGCCGGTGCTACGGGAACTAGACGGGGTCTCATGTTTTATTCTTTGATGGTCTCATTAGACACCCCCGGTAACTAGACGGGGTCTCATTGTTGCGATATGAACGTGGCAACAATGAGACCCCGCCTAGTTGATTACTGTTGCATCATCGTATGCAACACAATGCTGCCCTAGTCATTCTTCACGCGAAAATACCAATCGTGGGTATGCCACAGCATCTAGTGGCCCCATCACCATAGGCAGTTATATAACGAACAGCAAAGTTAACCATGAAACGCAATGCATGGCGCACCACGGCCAACTGGGGCAATACGTAATGTCCATAGTGGTTATATCAAAATCAACATGTTTATTTTGAATACTTCAGGTACAATACCCAGTGACGGTCATTATAATTCTATGTCCCGTCAGTCTTCATGTAAGCACAAAGGCACGCTATTCAGTAAGATTGTCAATCTTAGACGTGGGGGTATTCAATTCATAAACAATAAATCCACTCTTCTCCACACTGACCCTTCGCACCCTTCAGTAACTGGTAAGGTTATAAAGACACCGATTTAACAGTGTATGAACCTCCCAGGCCACGAGAAGACATTACTAAATACATAATCCATGATTCCGTCCATGACTAGTATAAATCACAGCTGCAACATCATTCCATGTCTTTTCTGAGTTATTGAACTCAAAACCAAAAATGTTAGTCTATACTTCAGGCATCCGTCTTCAATCATCTGTTTACCACACTACGTCACCCATCAACCAACACAAAACGTCATCCTTTTTTTTTATTTTTTATCTATCCCTCCTGATTGGTTAATACAATACTGTTTCTACCATATACGTTCAACAAATGTGCACCTAAGTGTACTCTTCAAAATATATCATCATCTCAACGAAATACCAGTGCCATTTTTTTCTGCGCAACTACATTGTTGCCAAATTCAAATCGCAACAATTATGTCTTATTCTTTGTTGATCTGGTTCTTGTGTGATTATTCACCGCTTAAATCAAATTGTGGAAATTTATTACCTAAACCGAGAACCGTACTTTTTCTTGACTGAAAAAGTGTCATGTTTCTCCCCTTCCCCCGTTGTTTAGAATTTTTTTTTAAAACACGCCTGCCGTTCGTAAGGTTAATTTAAACCGTCTGCCGTAGGGGAGTGAAGTGTCATAGACTTCGATGTACTGGGTCCCAGCTTTATGAGGTGGGGTGGCCTGTTCCCTTCCTCGCTGCCGTTGCCTTCTCTAACTCAGGATCAGAGTCAGGTACCCTTTTACAGCTGGTTAGACTGATGCGTGACATTACCTAGCTTTGAACACGAAACCCGGTAACTTATTGCGGTAGTAGAGTGTTAAAGACTTCACCATACTAGGTCCAGCATCAAGAGGTGGGGCCTACCTAGCTATAAATGGGTACTTAACTTTGAGTTAGGGAAGGAAAAGACAGCGAGGAAGGAAACTGGTCTCCCCACCTCTCGATGCTTGATCTAGTATGGTGAAGTCTCTAACCCTCCATAACCAGCTGTAAATGGGTACCTGACTCTGATCTTGAGTTAGAGAAGGCAACAGCAACGAGGACGGGAACAGGTGTCACGCATCAGTATAACCAGCTGTAAATAGGTACCTGTAGTGAAATTGACAGAGATACAGTGGTAAAATACCTCCAAAGATAACATGTAAGGATAAAAACATAATGCGTAGGCTGCTGATAGTACATGATCGCCCAGACCGCGGGTCATCACCCTCCATAAAAATTGACTTGCTAGACAGGAGGGGAACGGCGGATAAAAGGAAAAAAATATGACTGGAAAGATTGCGTGAGACTAGAAAGGCTAAGGAGACGCAATTGGGGGGGGGGGGGGGGAACGGAGAAAAGTCACGTTTCCCAAGTTGACATAAAGCAAGGAACTCGACAGAAGGGACCTTGGATATGTTACGCCACAGTCATTTATTGGTCGCTTTTGCGATACCAAGCCTTTGATTTGAATTCAGCGGCAGAACGCGGATGTTTGGAATATTACAAAAATTAAAAAAGTAACTTTTTCGTAATATTAATGTTAGGAATATAAAAATTAGCTGGCCGGATGGCCCATTCTGAGCAGTGAACTAATATGTTCTTAATTTTACAGACGGATAGATAATATTGAAGATAATGACAAAAGACAGTGTTGTTCACATCAACGACAGACTGTATGGAATAAAAAGTGTCGCTATTTGCACAAAAAAACACGACCTCGAGACGCAGGTGTTCAAATCTACTTGGTAGGGAAGCGAAGGGACATTGGTGGGAGCTGTGTCTAAATATAACTTTTAACGACAAAATTTTGGAGGGGAGAGAAAGGTTGGTTCAAAAATCAAGTACGTTTTGAAAAAAAAAAACAAGTAGAGACGGACAGACTAACAGATAAACATCCATACTTGACTGAAGCATGACTGAAATGACTTTAGGGTAGGAAATTTGAATTTCAAATAAACCTAGGCAGTGATTGGCCACAGACAATCATTTTATCGGCGCTCAGACGCGCAAGTGGGGCCATTCCTCAATAGTTGTTCGATGATAGACACAGTATTTTAAAGTGTGGTGATTTCCAAATGAAAGAAAGTGAAATAAGTTCAGGGACGCCATACTATAGCCAGCAGCTCAGCTGAGTTTTGCTAGCATTTCTGTGTTCTTTATTCATAATCTGGTAAGATTGAAATTATTTCTTTGTATATTTTGAATATTGTTTAATGTTCGAGTGATTTGATACTGCCATATCGAAATCTAGCCTTACAAACAAGTAGGGATTTGCTCTAGACCCCCCGCCCAAGTCAGGGTCTAGGGACCAACAATATACATAAACTCCAACAAGGGTTAGGAAAGACAGATCAAGTGTTGAGAATAATGAAACATATTACCTATCCACTTTTAGGGAAGGAAACTAATAAATATTTTTCAGAATCTATAGTCTGGGAGGACCTATCTGATGTAAAACCACCATGGTAAATGTGCTGTTTGGTCAGAGAGATCTGACCTGTCTGTATGATGTGGTTGTTGTGTCCGTGTTGTGTCCAGACGTGGGTAGAGAATAGAATTTTGACACATAGCCAATACTTTGATTGCAGAGCTGTGAGTTTCAGCTGTCAACAAGGCGGTGTCCATTCAGTTGGTGATCTTACTCGAGTGTATCTGTGCAGAACGTTGTGACAGAGACCACTATTATTGCCCGCCAGCACGGAGAGGTGGGACCACCAGATTTCAGCACCAGAGCTACATATGCAAGATGAGTGAGCCTCTGGTCTGCTGGAAGTTCACCAACGCCTTTTAGTTGCTAATACCCCATAAAATTCCTGCAATTTACTGGACACTGTGTAGTCAATATAGACAGGTGTGATGAGGCCACCCCAACAGCACAAGCATTAACTATCCTCCCAAGTAGATGACTACTAGAACATTTTAATAAAACTAACTAGTCTAGTACTTATATATGTACACTCTTGCATTTATTATGTAACATTCCATGCATTTCTTTCATAAATTTTAAATCCTTCTTTTAAAACAAGTTCTGGTCAACATAAAACTTGATCCAGAACAAATAAATGTAATATAATTCTATCAAAAATTTTACACACGTGAGTTAGTTCAGTGTATTTTAACATTTGTTAATATTAGTAGTCTGCTTAAATATCTGTGGGTGTATCTATAATTATCACACCACATTACATATCATTACCCTAGACATTTTACATAGATACATTCATTAGAAAGAAAAAAAAATAAGTGTGAGGTCGTAGTGGTAGCAAGAAAGGCCTTCTGTCAATTCACAACTACATTTTATCTCAGGAGCCTTCACAGCTGGCCTCATACATTACATTTAGTAATATCACCATCATACAATACCCTCAAACCCACTACATACATTGGGATCTTGTCCAGGGATAATTAGCCCAACAGTAATATTAGGATCTCCTGGTTGGAGAAATAAAATTAGGGAAAAAAATTGTGAAATTCCCTTTAAAATTAAAAGTGTCCCTGCAGATAAAAGTTGGTGAATCTTCACAGCCAGTGATAATTAATTAGTTAACTGGTTAGTTAGAATTAGTTAGACTATAGTCATAAGAAGTACTTAGTGTATTTACTGGTTAGAGATTTAGCTTGTATATTATTATATTGTCTGAAAAGTATGGCGGAGCTAGCAAAATTCCGATCAGCTGCTGTGCTGACCGCAAAGGAGATGGGAATGGATGGTCAAATTTTAATTCAATATGTAACGGCTGAATGTGATAAATATATTGAAAGGGAAGATAGAAAGGTAGCTGAAGAGAAGAGGTTACAAATTGAGGCTGATAGAGAAATTAAGAGGCTGCAGATTGAGGCAGAAGAAAAACGACAGCAAAGGGAGGCAGAAGAAAAACGACAGCAAAGGGAAGCAGAAGAAAAACGACAGCAAAGGGAGGCAGAAGAAAAACGACAGCAAAGGGAGGAAGAAGAAAAAAGGTTGACTGCCGAAAGGGAGGCAGAAGATAGAAGGTTGCAAAGGGAGCACGAATTACGACTAAGGGAGCTGGAATTACAAGGCCCGGCTCCTGAAAATGGTGCCAGCCCTTTTGCCTCAGATGCTACGCCCAGTCTGGGAGCCTCAAACTCAGCTATGGGGTTTCATTTAGACCATTTTGTTGAAAAAGACGATGACATAGAGGGGTACCTAGGACGTTTTGAGTTATTAGCTACTACATATGGGTTAGAGAGAGAGAGGTGGAGTTTAAAGCTATCACAGGGATTGAGAGGTACTTCTTATGAAGTATTTGCCAAAATGAACAGGGAAGACCAAGACAATTATGACATGTTAAAGCAGGCTTTGTTATTAAGGTACGAGAAGAATGGTGAATTTTATCGTAAGAAATTTAGAAATGCCAAACTGTTGTCTGGGGAGACATACCACCAATTCTCTGCTAGACTAGAAACCTATTTGGAGAAATGGACGGCTCTGGGGAAGACCCAAGATCTTAAAGAAATGATCATGATTGAGCAATTGAGAGAGTCCATGGCTCCAGACATGAGAAAATTTCTCATGGAACAAGGTGCAGAGAAGTTGGGGGAAATTTTAAATGTTGCTGAGAGGTATCAGGCAGCTCAGGCAGAGGTAAGTGGTGCTAAAAAGAAGCACATAGACAATTTTAAAGCTCCACAGCAATTTAATAAATTTGATAATAGAGAGCAGGGAAATAAAGGTAGGACAAACTTTGAGCGGCCAAGAAATGACTATCGCGACAGAAACTCACAGTTCAATGACCAAAAGTTCAATGAAAGAAAACCGTTGAACCAAGGAAAAAGATGGTGTAAATGGTGCAAGAAGGATAACCATAACACCGAATTTTGTAGAAGGAAACCTTCAAACATTGCTGCAATGAAGTCGGGGACGCGAAGATTAAAGGTTAATCCTAATGGACAACAGGAACCTTATCACCCCCCAGTTTGTGAGGATGTTATTTGTAATGGGGTCACCATAAGGTGCCTTTATGATACAGGTTTGGATTATGATTCAGTTGTGAAGTCTAGCCTAGTGGACCCAAGTCAGTATACCACAGAAACAGTGGAAATACAAGGGGCGACCAAGGACATACCACTCATGACACTTCCCATCGCAAGGATAACGGTGAAAACTCGCTATGTGGAGGGAGAAATCAGAGCAGCAGTGATAGATGAACCAATCTACCCTCTGATATTGGGGTGTAGATACGTCTTCTTGGGGAATCCCGAGAAACATGTGATCATGGCGACAGTGCAGACCAGGTCACAGAAGAAGGAGGAAGAAGGTGAACCTATAAATGCTCATCCAGAGGAGATGAGGAAGGCGCAGGCTGAGGATAGGACACTCAAGCCCTGTTTTAAAAAATTGCCCAAATGCCACACACCTCCGAGCAAGGGGGAATATTTCATGAAGAACAAACTCTTATACCGGAAGGCCAGAACTGGAACAAATGGTCACAACCAGCTGGTTCTTCCCACTTCATATAGAGATAAAGTGATGGAACTCGGGCATGCGATTCCTTTCAGTGGTCACATGGGGATCAGCGCCACAGGACAGCGTATAGCTTGTCATTACTTCTGGCCAGGGATAACGGAGGTGTAACTGTCTTTTTTTCT
>JAMPIV010020758.1:0-76638 GCA_024509875.1 Oreohelix idahoensis | reverse complement strand
TCGGGGTACGGCGGGTGAGCAATTTTGCTCTTCACTTTGTGATGCATCTTCCATCCGTTATATTAATGTTTCCCAGGTTATTGCCCTGTTTTAAAACTGTTGCATTAACATCAAACTTCAGTAGTAAAATATACAAGTCAATAAACTTGAAACACTACTCAATCATAATGTTCATTTCTTGAAGAGTGATCACAAACTGACAAAATGACTCATGTTGAGGCAGTTCGTTTCAAAGAACAAGTATGCTGCTTTATCAAACCACTGACCAACCTTTTCACAAAGGTTGTTAACACAGTCATCCTCATTATGGTACAGTTACTCTTCTTATCTGGAGGTGAAGATATGAAGGAGACAAGAAAGACTAAGACATAAATATCAACCAGAAAAATTAAATGTTATGACAGTAATTAAAAAAGTTTATCTCAAACTATAAACAGGCCAGTTTTGTGGAACAACTCTTAGCATAGCTTTTTCTATAACATGGGCATGTAGGTGTGGTGTGTGTTGGTGTGTACATGTGTGCATGAGTGTGACCTATAAAAAGCTAAACATAGATCTATCAAGTTATAACTCACAAGAATATATAATATACAGAAACTTACCAGTGTTTGATCATGTGTTAACACATGTGATCGACCATGTGTTAGCCTGAGTTTGCTCATGTGTAGCCCATGTGTTAGACATGTGTTTAGCCATGTGTTAGTCATGTGTTAACCCATTGCAAGACCATGTGTTAGCCCATGAGTTAGCTCATGTAGTTAACCCATGTGATAGACCATGTGTTAGCCATGTGTTAGCTCATGTGTTTAAAACCCATGTGCTCGACTGTGATAGCCCATGTGTTAGCTTCAGTGTTAGCCATGTGAGTAGACAGGTGTGTGTTAGCTCAAGTGTAAGTCATGTGATAGCCATGTGTTAGCCCATGTTGTTAGCGCATGTGTTTCCCTATGTGATAAGGACTGTGTTTGATGTGTTAGCTCATGTGTTAGCCATGTGATAGATGATGTGTTAGCTCATGTGTGAGCCCATGTGATAGACATGTGATAGACCTGTGTTCGGCCATGGTTTAGCTCAAGTGTTAACCTTGTGATATGGGAACCATGTGTCTAGCCATGTGTTAGCTCATGAGGTTAGCCATGTGATTAGACCGTGTGTTAGTCATGTGTTAGCCCATGTGATTGACCATGTGTTAGCTCATGTGTTAGCCCATGTGATAGGGACCATGTGTTAGCCATTGTGTTTGTCATGTATTAACCAAGTGATAGACCAGTGTTAGCCCTGTGTGTAGACTCATGTGTTAGGCCCATGTGATAGACCATTGTTAGCTCATGTGGATAACCCATGTGACTAGACAATGTGTTAGTCATGTGTTAGCATGAGATAGACTGTTGTGTTAGCGTTAATTGTTAGCCATTGTGATATCATGTGTTAGACCATGTGATTAGACAATTGTGTTAGACCATGTGATAGAATAGTGTTCGCCCCATGTGATAGACCTTGTGTTTGCCATGTGATAGACCATGTGTTAGCATGTGACTAGACCATGTGTTAGCAATGTGTAGACCATGTGTTAGACCATGTGTTAGCCAAGTGAAAGACCATGTGGATAGGACCATGTGTTGACATGTGATAGGACATGTGTTAGCCCATGTGATCGAATGTGATAGACCATGTGAATAGCATGTGTTAGCCCTGTGATAGACATGTGATGGACCCTGTGTTAGCCATGGGTGATAGACATGTGTTAGCCATAGTGATAGACATGTGTAAGCCCATGTGATAGACCCATTGTGATAGACATGTGATAGACCATGTGTTAGGACCATGTGATAGTCTATGTGATAGACATTGTGATAGCCATGTGGATAGACCAGTGTCTTGATGAGGCCAAAAGAATGACCAGCATTACTGTTTCCTCAGGCATGTGTTAAGTGTTGATAATATAAAGGTTGGGCATGTGGTGGGGGCAACATCATCATGTCAAACAAATTGATACAAATTATACCAAGCTAGATAATATAAATGTTTTGGTGAGGCTTTTCTTGAAAGTGGATTAGCTGGAGGCATCTTGAAAGAGGATTATTAAGATGGAGGCTTCTTGAAAGAGGATTAGCTGCAGGCTTCTGAAAGAGATTAGAGGAGGGGGGTGGCTCAAAGACGTTAGTGGCAGTGGTGGCTCAAAGCTCATTAGAGTGGACAGGGGAAATAATGTGATTACACCATTTTACTAAACCCAGAAGATATACTTATTACTTAGTCGTTTCAACTTCTACATTAGGTGTAGAGATTGGAAAGAGAGAGCGCAGGATATCCTAACGGCAGATCCTCCTGGCAGGCTCATTTAGTCCTGGTCCTTCTAAGATTGTGCTAATGTTGTCCACCATTGGACTCTGGTCGTCTCAGGGGTCTGGATCCCTGGCTTTTGATTCTGTTGTCGTGGTAAGCCGTTCTTCTCATTCTGCAGACATGGCCCAAACATTTAGTGGGAATGTTTACTTGGATCTGTGTTATGTAGTGTTATAAACAGAAGATATACAAGATTTAATTGTGATATTTAAACCCAGCAGATATACACAGCATTATAATTACTAAACCCAGCAGAAATACCACAGAATTATTATGTGTTACTAAACCAGAAGAAATAACAGAATTAATTGTGTTACTAAACAAGCAGATATTCCAAGAATTATTTGATTACTAACCCCAGAAGATATACACAGAATTATTCTGAGTTACTACACCCAGAAGATATACACAGACATAATTTGTTTTAATAAACAGATGATATACACATAATTATTCTGTGTTTACTAAAACCCAAGAAGATTACACAGAAGTTTCTGTTTTACTAAAACCCCAGAGATATACACAGAAATCTTCTGTGTTACTAAACCAGAAGATATACACAGAATTATTTGTGTTACTAAACCCAGAAGATAAACAAAAAAATATTCTCTGTGTTACTAAAAAAATGTAGAAGCTTTTCAGAGAATTATCATGTGTTCTGAATACCCTTGTGGGTACACAGAATAATTTTACCTATTTAGTCACTCTGTCTACCCAGGGGGTGTAGAGAATTGCCAGAGAGACGCCATATATCATATTGCTTTTGTTTCCTAGGTGTTGGTTCAATCTAGTCCTCGTTCTTCAGAGAGATTGGTTATTGTTGTATCTTCAAGTGAACAGTTACTAGTAGTAAGCGAATTATCTGTGCTCTACAACATAGATATACACTGAAATTAACAGAGTTATGAAATCTATTAGGATATATATTATATTAAGAAGTTTAGAATGTCTAAATGAAGATGATATACACAGATCTATTATGATACTAAACTCCAGAAAACAACACAAATAATTATTATTCACCCTCACAGCATGCTGTCAAAAGGATCCTGTATTCGTCTTTTACTTTCCTCAAGTGACCCTGCGGCGCGGGGCAGTGTTTAGTGAGTCACCTTGCTGGCCATATAGAAGGTGATAAAAATTAGAGGGACCCATCCAGTTCATAGGACGTTTGAAAACCGTAATGATGGGCCACTTAGGGACCAAGCATTGTAACGAAAACCACGAGTAAGACTTGTCAGTAATGTAATTAAACAGTTCGTCTTGTTTCCAAAGGCCAGTTCTCCATTCACCCATGGCTTCAATTCGAGTCCACGGCAACATCATTATGGTATTTTATGCAATATTTTTACCTACATTGGAAGAGGCCCCGGATGGGTGGCCAAACAGCATACCTCTATGACATTCTCAGTTGAAATCACCACTGTGTCCATTCAGTACACTGGCAACATATTTTGTCTCAGGTCGTACTTTTCTATTGGTCCAGTTGTATTAGACATTTCTACTATGAATGCGATCACCTCAATTTTTTTTTTAATCACCCCCCACCCCCCCCCGCCCCCTTTTAAAAACTTATTATATATTCAATTTAATTTAATTTCAAATTTTTGTTTTTAATTTTTTTTCAAAATATTATTTTTATATATTTTTTTCCTTAATAATATATTTATTTAACCCCCCACCCTTTCTCTCACTTGTTTTCCATTCATGGTTTTATAAATTATAATTTTTTTAAGTTTTAAATGTATATTACTTTGTTTTTTCCGAATGGTTACGTGGCAGCATCTTTGCTTGTTGCAACCTGTAATGGACATAGGGCGTATTTATTACTTTATTTTAATAGTACATGTTCTCTATAAATTCACATTTTCATTCCTCCTGTTCTGGTCTGTTGTCCTGATGAGATTTTGGCTAACGTAGGTTTTTCTTGTCCTTTCTTTAGTAAGACGTATTACTTTTTGTGTGTTTTTTTATGTAAATTTTTTTTCCCCTACAAATAAATCGTGTTATAAATTCAGAGATACACACAAAAATATTCAGTTGTAAACTCTCGCGGGAAATAAGAATTTCAGTGTTGCTAAATTCAGAGGAATAACAAATAATATCTAGTGTTACTAATTGAGGCTATAACAGATCTATCAGTGTTACTAAACTTTCTAAGGTACACAAACGAATTACACACAGTTTTAACAAACAGGAATGTGGAGTCAGTATAAAGGTTTATTACATGGACACCAACTTTAAATTTTACAGCTTACTACTTGAGTCCTATCAATGACTCTTTGATTACCAATATACAATTACAACACAACTCTACACAATCAAAGGGATATACACAAAATCTCAAGTATTTTTAAACAAAACAGATTGCATGCAATTTGCAGTCAAGCACGCAGACGCAGAACTCACAAAAAATTTATATCACAGAGGTTATATACACTAAATCACGTGTTATAACCAAAGAGGATATACACATCATCACCAGTGTCCTAAAGCAAGGAGTTAACACAAGAATCAACATGTTACTACACCAAATGAGAATATACACAGCCTCACCATTGTTTTATTAAACAAGCAGATATACTCAGAACTCACCATTGATACTAAACCCAAAGAGTAATATTGAACGAACTCACATTGTTACTAACCAAAGCAGATATCTCGAACTCCCAGTGTTATAACCAAAAGAGGTTATACACAGAAAACACAGAGTTATTACAATTGCAGGGTAGGCACCATTTGATAAAACACTGGCCTCCATAGTTGACTGGATTGATAGACCTCATTTTGTATCTGGAATGTGATTCCATGAGGCAGACAGACACAACAATTGTGGGGATGTTGAAGCAAGTTACTACAAAAAATCAACATTTTTTATTTCAAGCATCTCTAGTTATATAAACCTAATATTTATCTTTCGTTATTGATCATCCAATTATTTCTTTCCTCTATTAAAATGATTCATTAATCATCATCTTTTCACATGTATTTCTATGCTATAATTAAACTCTATAAAAGCTATGTATATAAACTCAATACAAATATATATTATATATTATTTGAATAGAAACAAAGACCACAAACTTACTGCGAGGCTTTAGAGGATTGTGATCAAAAGGTATTGGAGGGATTTTAATTATAAGAATAATAAAAGTAGATAAGATTTACGTTCTTAATTAGTCGTTCTCTTTAATGGGTGTAGAGGATTGGCAAGAGCGCCAGCCATTTAATCAGTGTCTTCTTCCTGGCCTGGTTCCTTTCTTGTCTCTCGGTCCTTCAAAGGGATTGTTAATGTTGTCCTCCCAGGGACTCTGGGTCGTTCTGGAGGTTGGATCCCTGGCTCATTTGTTTCCCATGCTTGTCGTGGTAGCCGATCTTCTCCCATTCTGCAGACATGGCCAAACCATCTTAGTTGGGACTGTTCTATTTGGGTCTGCAGCGGATGGGATTTTAGGCCTTGACGGATCGTCTGGTTGCGGACCATGTCTCTTCTTGTTACTTCAACCACTTTCCTCAGATACCTCATTTCTGAGGTTTGGATCTGGCTTTTGGGGTTGTAGTCATTGCCCACGACTCGCATCCATATGTCAAGACTGGGACATAGGTGGAGCGGTATACAGCCATCTTCGTTTTCTTACCAACCTCTTTCTTGCTGAGGAATCCACGATTTATGGCCTGAAAAAGTCTCCCAGCCGCTGCTTTTCGAGTGGCCAACTCTTCTTTGATGCCTCCCTTTCGGTCTATAATAGCTCCGAGGTATTTAAAGTGGTCGACCTGCTCCAGGACCTGTTCTCCCAGCTTAATCTGATGTTTTCTTTCTTCTCGTGATATCACCATGGATTTTGTTTTTAGAGCTGCTTATGACCATCCCTCTCTTCTCCAGCTCTTCCTTCCAGACTTGCAGGTTGGATTGGAGATGTGCCTCTGATTTAGCAATCAGGGCAACATCATCAGCAAATGCCAGCTCCGAAATATAGACCTGTCTCATCTTCCAGTACCCCACTGAATACTTTCTTGTTCTCTCCTTACATGCCTTGATGACATCGTCCATAAGGAGTATGAAGAGGTAAGGTGACAGGATATCACCTTGTCTTACACCAGTGGTGGTCCTGAACTCTTCTGACTTATGGTTTGCTGTCCTACATAATTTCTGCAAGACTTGTAGAAGCTCTGTATAGCATGAGTCAGAGGTGCTGGAATATTCTTCCTTGCCAAACAGTCCCAAAGTTTGCTCCAGGGGACCCTGTCAAACGCCTTTTCCAGATCTATGAAACAAAGATGGATCTCACTTTATACTCAAGGGCCTTTTCACTCAGCTGTCTGAGTGTGAAGATTAGGTCTTGAGTACTTCGGTTTGCTCGGAATCCGCACTGGACCTCATCCAATTGTGGCTCAGCTAGGCGTCGGAGTCTCTGCTCTCGGATTCTAGAGTAGATTTTACCAGGGACACTGAGAAGGGATATGCCTCTATGGTTTCCACATTGTCGATTGTCACCCTTTTTTGAAAATTGGTGTTATGATGGCAATCTCCCAATCCTTTGGTATGGTCTTGTTGCACCACGCTGCCTGTAGGACCCTTAGGAGTAGTAGGTCGCCTGATGCCCCCATGTACTTAACCATTTCTGGTGTTATACCATCATGCCCTGCTGCTTTGCCCATCTTGATTTTCTCTAGTGCTGCCCTCAGTTCTTCCATCTTTATGTCATCTTCACCATCATTGGTTTTCTCTTCTGTGCTAGTGGTTATCATTTCTGTTGCTTCACCATGCTCACCATCCAGGAGTTCTGAGAAATATTCTTTCCATCTTTCCATTACTTCCTGCGAGGCAGTAAGCAATTTGCCTTGCTTGTCCTTTATAAATTTGAGAGGGCATTGTTTTTCCTTCCTCATGTTCTTTAGGGTCTTATAGAACAATTTCTGGTTTTCTTGTGCATCTTTTTCTAGCTTTTCTCTAAATTCTTCCCAGGACTTCTGTTTTGCTGCTAGCACTTTGTTCTTTGCTTCTGTTCTGAGTGTCACATATTCTCTATATTTTTCCATTTGTCCTGTTGTGGTTTTTAGCTCTAAGTATTGTTTCCATGCCATTTTCTTCTCGGGATTCAAGTCAAGGTGTTCTTTGTGTTGTCAAGCTGCAGAACTAAGCTGTTATAGGTTAATTTATGGGTTTCAGCTTGAGGTTAATGCTCTTTTCGTTATTTACTTGGTTTTTGCGTGATGTTGGGCGTTATAGTGAGAAACTTATGATGTTTTTTGATTGTTAGCATGGTCGTAGTCACTTCAATCTCTGGCTCAGATTTGCGTTGGACATAATTGAATGAGATTGAACACTGGATAGACGATCACTGACATTCATTCTTTGTTGGTAGCATTAGGTTTGTATTGAGTAAGGCTTCTGGGGAACTTGGATTGTATTATGATCTGCTATGCGATTAAGGAGTCGCTATAAATGTCTTGAGAGTATTTTCCATATCTTCCGATAATACATCTAGTAGGTTTTCAATTGGCATTAAATTCGAGCATGATAACTTCATTGGGCAGTATTGTCCTATGAAGAGCTCGAAGAATACTCTTGACCTTGTCTTCATCCTCATTTGCATCATAATATGAAGGTTGACTATGGTTTTTTTTCTTTTAGTTTTACAAACAATGCGTTGAGACAAAGTTCCTTTGATATATCTATTTGATTTTTGTCACAATGCAACAAGTATGCTCTTACAGATATTGGTCACCCTCCCCCCCACGCACCATGATTGAGCAGGTGTTGCATCGAGATCCATGACTCCTTGTCTATTTTCTTGTTTGTTATAGCCAGGGATTTCTAATTTTTGCGTTCAAATTTTAAGCTTCTCTTCTTCATTTTTTCTATATGAGTTCAAGTACATAGTCGTATAGTCATAGTCGTTCAGTTCGTGCTTTGAATAGTCATCGTTTTCTTCTTGTATAGCTGTATGTGGTTTTAAAGGAATCAGGTGATTGGGTGTTGTGTTTGCATGGTGAGAGGGGCTGCCTCTTTCAGCCTCCATGCAGGTTGCTCTCTTTTTTCATCGGGCTTGGACGGGTAGGGGAGTAGAGTTTAAAGAATTGTAAGTTTATCTTCGAAGAGTTTCGAAGAACATTAGCTCCGTGTTTCAATAGACGGCTGTTTTGAGTCTTTCTGAAAACAGGACAGTGCTCATACATTTCTGCTGTATCCATCAACAGCCTGAAAATCTTTTTCTTTCAGTGGTATTTGAGTTTTGGGAAGAGAAAAAAGTAAGGGAGCGCGGATCTGGCAATAGGGGTGGTTGCTTGGAGTGGATGTGGTGTTAGCAAGAATATTTCAACGTGTGATGGGGCAGCATGTTGGTAATGAGGGTGATATGCATTATGAAATGCTGCCTTTTGTTGATGAAATTAGGCAATACACCGGACAAATTGACAGTAGTATTTTGATGATTGTTGACTTTAAAGTCAGCTTGTTTGAATTGATGTGGTTTGTCATTGTTTTTTTTGGGGTTTAGGAATTTTAGTTTGGTTCATCACTGTGAGAACTGGGCATTTAGTTTGGGGGTATCCATAACCACGATTCCTCACCGTTATGATTGTTTTCTAAAAAGTTTTTGCAAGTTGCGCCAAGTTTTTTGAAAAATTGATGCAATTGTTGATCAATATTTTGCATGACACTGCGAGAAAGGTACACAAGTAAGAACAAAGACTACAGTAAAAAAACAGAGAGAGGGATGTTACGTTCCCGGTCATGTGTAGAAGGCGGCGTGTGCTCGGTTTTGAATTATGCTACCATTCGGATTTTGGATAACCTGTACAGAGAGAAAAAAAAATCTACAAGAACATTTACCAACACATTAAGAAAGGAAAACAAAAATTAACATTGCAGAATGGTTTTAAAGCGGCACCAACAATAATTTTGTTAGGGTTGGACCAGTTGCTTACAAATGGAGTTATTAAATGTATCTAAGACAAGTTGTTATACTTGGCGTTCTCCCTTCTACTTGTGGTAGTAGAGGTTATTAAGAAGAGAGAGCTGCATACTATCCTACGCGCTGTCTTCTTCTGGCTGGTTCAATCTTGGTAATCGTCCTTCAAGGATTGTCTAATGTTGTTCTCAGTGACGTGTCTGGATGATAGATCTGGTCTGTGTTTTATAAATTATAGTGGTAGCCCAATTACTATTCTGAAAAATATGCAAATAAGACTGTTCCATTGATTTCCGATGTAGTATTGTTGGAAGTATTGTCTGGTTGTTGTTGTTGTATCATCTGTTTGTATCATTGGTTGATATTGGTTGTATTGTCTGGTTGTTCATCTGGTGTATGTCTGAGTTTTTTGTATCATTGGTTGTATCTTTGGTTGTAATGTTGGTTGCAAGATTGACATGGTCCAAAACCAGGAAATAGTCAAGGCCTAAAAACCAACCGGGACTAATTAAGACGTAACTAGATGGTTTGCATTTCAGCAGCATGGGAGCAGGTAGCTAACCATCAGTCTGGGAACTAAGAGCAGGGATAGGACTTAGGACAATCTAGAGTCACTTGGAGGACAACATTAGACAATTTCACTGAGAGGGATAGAATGGAAAGGCAGGAGGAAGAGGCCAGTTGGTGTCTCTTCTGCAATCATCTAATACGGTTAGAAGGGGAAAGATAAGTAAGTAAGTTTGTAATATTCCATTATTCTGTAAGTGAATATATTTTGTGAAGGATTTTCTACAGAATTTGATCGTTTGTGTTTCTGTGCATGACCTATAAAAGGATTATTATTCAATAAATTATTTTGTTAGGATATTTTATATATTTTTTAAATATATTTGATGTTTTTATAACTTTCAGTAGGAGACTAAAATATGAAAGGTAGAAAAAGTGTATTCTGCGCCTCAGAACAGGACACAAGACGCAGCACAGTATACAAATTTAAATATTGGCAAATTTCAGCATGTGTCAGGCACAGAAGCAGGCACATACATAAGACTGCGATATAAAATGGGCACAACCATGGAGAAGCAACAAATGGAAGCCAAAAATATATGGATCTGTTTTTTAAATACAAAGAAGTGAAGTTTACACAAGAAAAAGAACATCATTGCAGATATAAAAATATATTTCAACGAACAAAAGAAGAGAATATTTTAATTTTATTTCATTTCGTTTATAAGATTGTTTGTTTGATGGTGTAAATAGTCTGACTCATTTAAAAAAGGATTCTGTACCACACTCATTCATTATATGATAAAAGATTTCCGTGGTAGCAGTTCTTGTGAGTAAGTGTTGCTTCCCAAGTTGGAAACAACATGAGAATGGTTTGCCGCTGGAACTATTAAAGTCTCAGCACAAATGAGGGATGTGTAAGGTGCTGAAAAACAATTTATTTTCAATGTTATTGATGTTTTGACAATATTTTTTAAGTTTTCATAGATGTTAGAGTTATTTATGCGAAATGGAAATTAAAATGAAAATAGAAAAAGAGCTTTTATTTTCCAATGTGCTAACTATTTGGTTTTCACTGTGATATATATTTGTTTTCAATGTGATGAACATATATAGTATCAATGTGTAAACATCATTTGGTTTTCAAGTGATGAATATTTGGTTTTAATGTGCTGACATATTAGGTTTTATGATGAAATATTTGGTTTTATTTACAGTGGTGCACCTCATTGGTTTTAATGGCTGAAATTATTGGTTTTTCATGTGATGAAATCATTTGGTTTTAATGTGATGAAACATTGGGTTTTAATGAGTAGAAACATTTGGTATCAATTGTGAAATATATGGTTATCAATGGGCTGAACATCATAAGGTTTAAATGTGATGAAATCATATGGTTATCATGTGATGACATATTGGTTTTTCATGTGTAAATAATGGTTTTAATGTGATAAACTCATTTGGTTTTAAGTGTTAACATTTGGTTTTCAATGTGGTGAAATTATTTGGTTTTCAATGTGGAACATATTTGGTTATACTGGGATGAAATATTTGGTTTAATGTGATGACAATCATTTCGTTAACATGTGATGAATATATGGTTTTAATGTGTGAACATCTTTGGTTAAATGAGGATGAACATCATTTGTTTTTCATTTGATGCTAATTGGTTTTCAATGTGATGAAATATTGGTTTACAAAGTGTGAACATTATCTGGTTTTCAATGTGGATGAACATAAATGGATTTAATGTGATGAAATCATTGGTTTTCCAATGTGATGACATCATTTGTTTTCAATGTGAAGACCATTCATTTGGATTCAATTGTGATGAAATTATAGGTTCAATGTGAAAAATATTGGTTTTCACTGTGATGAAATATTTGGTTATAAATGCTGAATCATTAGGTTTTTGTGATGATATTTGGTTTTTCAAGTGAGAAATACTTGGTTTTAAGGGTGTGATGAATCTTTAGTTTTAATATGAAAACATATTTGGTTTTCAATGTGATGAAATCATTTGGTTTTCAATGTGATGAACTATTTAGTTTTCATATTGATGAATATTTGGTTTTAATTGTGAAATCTTTGTTTTCAATTGATGAAATATTTGGTTTACCATATGATGAATATTTGGTTTTCAATGAGATGAAATTTAAACATACTATAGCTTTAAAGGCGACATGCTCAAAAAAACACTGCACAAACAACTGCAAAAATGAGAACAAACCTGAACAAAAACTGCAAAAACACCTGCAACAAACAAACTGCCACAACAACATGAACAAAATGCCAACAAAATGAAAAAAAACTGAACACACTGGCAAAACACTGGAAAAAAACTGCAAAAAAATTGCAACAAAATGCCAACACAATGCCAAGTCATTTGTCACCTTAGCAGCTAAGTTCTCCTCCCTTATACATATTTGTTCAGTTCTCTTATCATGTGCTTTGGTTACTTCTGCTCTCTTATGAGGAACAGAAAAGATGATGTTATGCTATCAAGGTTTTCAGTGTATGTCTATCAAAAAGGTTTCTCAGGTGTGCCGTATCATACAGCATCTTTTCTCAATTTTTTTCTTATGGTTTGTTTAGTTTTGTGTCGTTTACATTAATGAAATCTCCTATCATTTCAATCTTTATTTAGAAAAATCATAAATTGCGGAATTTGTTGCTACAAAATGTTTTGTCATTCGTTTTGCTTAAGTTTATTATATTATACCGATGTAGTTATACAGTAATATTATGTCGTATGTATACAAAACCATTTTAACAAATCGTTTCTTTTTCTTTATTTAAACTAACATTGCATAATGAGGGTCTGGTGGCAGAAAGAATGAAGGGTTTTGAGGGTTGATGGCGTAATAAAGGGTTGGCTGGAGATAGACATAGTTTGATGTGATTTTTTTGAACTTTTTTCTTGTTAAAAACATTTTTTTTAATTTTGAAGTTTAAGTGTTTTTATGTACCAAAAATAAAAACTAACCTGAAAGTTACAGACGGTTTTAGTACCACCAAATAAAATGACATATAGGATGTTACTTTTAATTCAAAATAAAATAAACTGAACAGTTAAAGACTGTTTTTTAACAAAAAAAAAATAAGGAATCGTTACAAGTAGGAGGGAGAAGCTCATACAATAGGCATTGAGCAGCAGCATTGAATGTTTCATTCTGGGCAAGGCTATTATTAGCAAAATACACAGTTGGTAAGAGAAAACCCTGGATGCAGGGGCTGGAGTTGATGAGTTGTGATGTTTGTGCAGTATGGGGAATATTGTGGGGGAGACACATCATAAATTGTTTAAATAAAATAATGGTTGAATATGGTGACAGGAGAATATAATAAATGTTAAAAATAAAAAAACATGGCTGAAATTTTGGTTGAGGGAAGACATTTAACATAAAGTTTAAATAAAAAAAAATATAAGGAATGACATTTTACATATTTTCATTTCGGAATTTATGTTTTAAATAGAATATGATATTCAGAATCGAGTTTGGTTGGGGGGGATTGGATGTCGTAGAAACATGAGAATTAATCATATATAAAATTAGATTATGTAGTATAAACTAGGGATGCATTTGGTTTGAAGTTTAACTTATTGTATTGTTTATTTATGTATTAAACATAGTCATTAGAAGAAGGTAGAGTGTGTACTACGGTTGTGACAAATATTTCGAATGTGTGTAAAACCCGTTGGGTTGTGTTTTCGTGTTAGCCTGTGATGTGACATGGTGTTTATAAAATTTGAATAAGTAAAATTGAGTTAGGTATTGGTGCTTTGAATTATATTCGTTTATGATGGGTTTTCCTTAGTGGTTAATCATAAAGTATTTGTTTATTTTTGAGGATGAAGGTTGAAGGAGTAGCTGAAAGTAAGTGAGAAATTTTTTTAATTACAATAGTTTATGTTTATAGTTTATATTTTCTTGTTTTAGTTTGTTGTCTGGAGTCTGCGGAGAAAGAGGTTTTTTTGTACTTTTTTAGTAAGACGTATTACTATTTGTGTTTATCTTTTGTTGTTTTTTAAGACAAAGGAGGGTGAATAGCTTACAAAATATATGGTCTAAATTAAGGGAAAACCAAAAACTTCTGTGTTGTTAAGGACAATTATTGTTGGAAAAAAATAAAAAAGAAAAGAAGCAACAGGATTCTGGACGCTTTGACTGTGTAATTGTTGATGATTTTGCTGCTCCATTTGTGCAATGTTTAAAAATATAATGTTATTAAGAGTAGTGGGGGTTAATGTTAAGCGTCAAAAAGAGCATTTTTAGTTTATTTTAGTTTTCAAAGAAAAAAAAAGATTTTAAAAAAATACCCAAGAGATAAAATATTAAAACCCATGTTTTTTTGTTTGCCCAAAAAAAAAATAAAATGACAAAATTTTTCAAACCCTATTCAGAAAATGGTGGTGGGGCCCCCCCCCCAAGAATATGGGGGGTTTTAAAAAAAAAAAAAATAAAATATTAAAAAAAATTAATACATTTTTTTTAGATAAATGGGTCAACCCCATTCGGCAAGGAGTTTATTCTTGGCCAAAAAAAAAAATACATTGAAAACAGGGCCACAAAAAAGTGAAATAAAAACCAAAAAAAAAAAAGTATGAAGTATAAAGCAGAATTTCCGATAAAAGTGATCTAGGGGAAAAATACATTTTTGGAAAAAAAAATTTTAAAAAAGCGAGGTGCCAAAAAGGAAAATTTATAACCCTTTTTTCCTTTATTTTTTTTAGGCCCCTTTAAAAAACCCCATGAGACCATCTTGTACTGGGTGGGATAGGGGGGTTATTTTTTTCCCCCCCCCCCCCCTTTTTTTTTTCCCAATATAGTGGTGACTTTATGGGAACAATTTGTTAAGCTTGAAAAAACATAGGATGGTACAAAAAAAAAAAAACGAAAGAAATTATTTAAAAGAAAAAAAAAAAAAAATATTAAAAAATTAATGGGAAAGGTAGGCCAGGGGTGTTGTGTGGGGGGCCTTTTTTTTATATATAGATGGTGAAATCCTCATGGGTCATATTATACTATGTATCTGACTTACTATAGATGGTGGCAGGACATGGGGATAAAAAAAATTGAATTATATGATGGAAAAATTCTGGGGACAAAGGAGGGTACTATTTTACCCCAAATAAAATAAGGGGAAAAAAATGGGAAATAATGGGTGGGTAAAATAAAAGAAAAAAATAAACTCTATTCCCCCCCATTGTATTGAAAAAAAAACAAAAAAATTATTGGGGTTCCCCCACCCCCCCTCATTTATTTGTTTTTAATTTATTTAGTAATTATCCCCCATACTGAAAAAAATATATAGCTGGTGACTATTATGGAACATATGTATTGTACTGAAATCTAATTATTCATAATCAGAAATTTTAATGAACATTCAACGCGATAACCCCTCTTGTGAGGATTTTGATTAGTGTTGATAAACTGGGTAGTACCAATATTGTGTGGATTGGGGCGGGATAGGGAACAGAATGATCGGTCAATTATGCTCATTCCGAATCAGTTGTATGCATTTCCTTACTATAAATTCATGAGAAATAAAATGATTTTCTCCCGCCACGCTGTAATGATTATTAAGTAATGTTTATAGGTTAATACTAGTTAGCGTGAAATTAATGGATATTGTTACCATGTCGTTAATCTAGCTACTGTGTTATCAATTATAAAGCTTCATCGACTATAACTATTATGAACTTCCTTGAACAATGGACATGCGACATTATGTATCCATACGAATTTATGATGTTGTACATTCAGGGTAATTATTGGAATTATTTTATAGGTGATTATATGATTTAACTACTTTTCAGTTGCATTTATAATAGTATATAGTTTTGGATTTTGTGGGACATCACTTTCGTATTGCATATAGTGATGGTATTTTACATATGTTTTAAAATATGCGATTGACTTCTACCGCATCGTATAAAATTTATGGGAAGTCTCTATACGTATCGATTATCATAGATGGTAGCTCTAATAACATACCAAATATGTATATTGCTTCCTTGATGGAGATATTACTATGGGCAACTATCTTGATGGAGGATTTAATGAACTGTCAGGATCTGAAACTGCAAAATCCGGTTATCGGTTTCTAATCTTTATGTAGTGCGAGGTGACAAATTTTTATAGGGATAGGGCATTACGCAAGGAAATATGATAAAGGCTCAAGAACAATGGATATAGTAACCAGTAGGAAAGCCAAGTGCTAATGGGGGGAGGGGGGGGTGGGGGAACTTGGTTTATAAATTATCGAATTTGTGAATAGTACATCAATAACTGTTCATAATACTAAAATTTTTTGATTAGAGTATCACGGATACTATTCTTGGCAATGTTAAATATGGATAGTATTCAATCATTGAAAAGCACAGTTTCAGATTATGAGATATAATAACGTTATGAGAAGGGCAAGTTAAGTATTTTGCTACTAACCTCCCAAGTTATACCATCTCTAGTAATTTAAAACACTTACCAATCTAATTATATAACGTAAATTTGTGATTATCAAATCGAAAGTATAATATATATGACGCTTACGGATAGTACTTATGGAAAAACTTGTATTAATTTTGAGAGAAGATAAGGTTTATAACCGCAAACATGGCAACCGAAGAAAGACAAAAACATTTGACTAAATTGATGAGGTCCCTATCTAGTAGGGGATATGATTATCTGAGAAAAGCGCTAGGTATAAATGATATTGATAATTAATTGTACAACTGAGGTACAATAAATTGTTAGGTTGGAAATGATTGCGAGGTTTTCAAGGATTGTCAAATTCCCGGTGCATGTTACTTTCGTTGAGTACCAGAAGGAATTTTACGGGAACTAAAGTGAGACTTTAGTAGCGGAATGTTTAACGACCATGTGGAACTAACAGAAACTAATCTGACAATGCTGGTCTCAACTGCACATTTAATTTTCTATTGAATAGGGAAGAGCGAATAGAACAGCTCTTGTACCGCGGCGCGCGGGTTTGGATGGATAGTTAAACGTGACCCCTTTGACAGTGCGTGAATACCCGCTTATGCCCCACCGGTGTTCGCAATTTACATTTGTCAATTAATGGGCCAGAAGTTGAAATATTGAGAATATCGAAGTTCAGCCACTTTAGATTACATGTTGAAGTAAAAAAAGACTTGAAATTTGTTGCATTAAATACATAAGTGTATCAATTGGAGGCAAACGGTCGAGTACATGAAATATCCATGTACAACCTAACATTAAACTGTAGCTTGTACAGTACAAACATCAGGGGACACCAAAAATTTAAAAAAATAATTAATACATAAATCAATCAGTCCCAAACAATAAAATAATAAGGTGGTCAATCAATCAATGCACATAACACCGAAAACGGTACCCAATGAATTTCGCTTAGACCAGCAAGTTTCACAATGAGTTTAACAATTGGCACCACCATCCAAAAATTATAGCTAAGTTCTGGACGTCTAAGAAATTTAACTAAATACAATTCAACAATCCCTCCCTATTTATGTACCTAGCTCAACACAAACAATACCCCTGTTTTCGCAGCCTTCAACAAACTGTGTTTTGTGAGCCAGTACTGTGTTTAAATAGCCTGGTTTAATTCTAATTCAGGCAAAGTCTATTGATACAATACCCGATGATTTAACACGGATGGCTGACAGATGTTAAGAATGAGAAAAATCACTTGTACTAAACTTGGCGTGATTAGCATAACACATCAAGAACATTGAAAAATATCTTCAAAATGAATTGTTCAAATGGAGATGTAAGTAAATACTTTTAACCAAACGTTCTACAGGGCAATACGCTAAGGCCGAAGAAATTAGCGCTTGTTTACATAATGGTTAACAGTGACAAATGAGCTCTGTTACTAACCAGAATGGAATTTATAAAAAATGACATAGAATGCACATAAATTGCAGTGATAACCATTTTGTATTGGAGTACGATCTAAGTAGAGTTGAGCACGAAGGTGGTTACACAACTCACAACCACATTTTTTACGTCCCAACTCATCTACAGTTGAACAGCTTAAAGGGAAATCAAAGCATCATACATCAAATTTAATATATAGTGGGCAAAGGTATTTCAATTATCACAAACAAAACACGGAATAATTTTACGGATAATATTTTTTATAGTTACCGAGTTGGCTTGTTCTAATTTGACGAAATATCATGGTATGCTATATACGTTAGGAATGCCAATATTATATAGAAACTGAAGGACCTTCATAGAATGAATAGTGTGCTTGAACTTATTTATTTATCATATCTCATTATCTAAATTAAAATCATTTTAGGGGGGGGCAAAAAAAAAAAATTTTGTTTGGGTTTATTTTTGGGTGCCGCGGCAATGGAGAACTTTTTTTATTTTTTAATTATTGATTTTTAATTTTATATATAATAAAATAATTGAAAATAAAAAAAAATGTGGGGGTGTGGCCGTGGAATGTTGGTGGGGGTGGTGGGGGGGCGTCCTAACTATTTGACCCCTATTACTTATTATATTTTGTGTTTTTTTTTTTTTTAAAATATAAAAAAAAACAATGAAATAAAAAAAATTGTTTTTTTTTTTGGTTTGGGCCAGGCAATTTGTGGGGGGTGGGGGGGGGGGATTTTTATGTGGTGTGTGTTGGCCCCGCAAAAAAAAAAAATGATAAAAAAAAAAAACCCCCCATTTTATGTATGTTAACTTTGATTTTTAGGCAAATAAAGAATTTTATCATTGTCCAGATGTCTTGTATGGGGGGGGGTGGTGTATGTGGTCTTGCAGTCTTGGGATTTTTAATTGTATTTCCAATAATATTTTGTGGAAGAGTATTTAAAATTATTAATACTTCTGCGGAATTTCAGGCTTTGTGTTTTTTAGATGGTGGTTAAAGTTTTTAAATGCCTATTTAACATATTTGTTTAAATATTTAGATAGAGCCTACCCATATGAACCTTTGTTAAATAAAACTCAGTCTACCGGTCAAATTAAACGTAAAACTTTGTCAAGTCTCAGTAAGTGATAAACTTGAAAAGTAAGATTGAACGAGGTTTGCCAATGATATGGTTGTTTTATAATTCATAAGAGCTCTGCATATATGTTCAGTTATATTTAAAGAGCATTGTGAGGATACACTTGGCGAATATACGTTGTTATGAAAAATTATTATCTCATGTCGTGTTGAAAATGCAGTTGCATTCGTATGTGGTCCAATGATTATCTACTGATGTTGGTATACACAATGATTTTTATTATTTGCTACTCCTTATGGATCGATGGACGGTATTGTGAAAAAATGAAGTTTGGAAAATTTGATGAAGTGGAGATGTATTTGTGTAATTATATTGAAGATTTGTTTTAGGTAAATTTTGGTCTTAAAGCGCTGTTTCGAAGATTTTTTTTGATTTGTTTTTTTCTTTTCAAAGTTATAAATAATCACTTTTTGGATGATAATAGGCTATGCGTTCTGTGATTTGCATTTTTCGATTTTTTTATGGAATGGTTTTACTGATTGCGACCATTTTGGATATTTTTTAATATTACTGCACATTGTTTTATGATTTTTACTATATCTGTCTCATATTTCAAGCGCTTGGGGATATTAAAAAGGTGATTTCTTTCATCGAAATATAGCTTTCCATTTTGTACAATTTGTGTTTGAGAAGTATGCATTAAAGTTGATTAATATGTATGTCCGTTTGGTTTAAGTTATCTAATTCTTTAAATTTCTGTCCACTTATTTACAGCTGTTTTTTCATTGAGAGAGCCCTGCTATTTCTATGAAGTTATGGGATGTTGGGGTTTAGATGGTTTCTTAAAGTGTTCCACAGTGTTGGTTTATTTTCAATTTTTTTTTAATATCGATTAACGAAGAGTATGTGTAGTGCTCGTGGCTTTTAGGGAACAAAAATGCTGCAATCGTGTTTCAAGATTAGTGGGTTATTGTGGAACAAAACGACACAACAATCTAATTGTTTCGTAATGATTGGTTGGAAGAGGTTTAAGATGAGCCGACTAGTTATTACCGGGATGGGGGTAAACAGCCAATGCTCTACCTTTAGGGTTTTTTAGTCATGGTAGGTTGGGTGAGTTGGTTCTATTCTTTGTCTTTCGGGCCGGGAAAACGTGTGAATTTATTGCAGTTTAATGGACTTAATGATAGTACCAATTTTTTTGGTGTATTTTTTATTTAAAATTATTTCTAAATTTATTGCATGACTGCTTAAGGAAATTTTTAATTTTTCAATTCGCGTTGTATATAATTAGACAGTCTTGTCCATGGTTTGTTTATTTTTTTTCATTTACAAGTATTTCTGTTTGCGATTCAATGAGAATTTTGTTTTGAGATTGGGTTGATTATTAAAAAAAAGTTGAGAGCTGCGAATTTTAAAAGTTGGCTTCTAAAGATTGCGAATTTGGATCTTTCCGTTTGTTTAAATTGAATTTTAACTGAGCAATCTGTTTGATTATAGTTTTTTGAAATGCGTTTACGTTGAGTCATCAATACCATGTCGTAGATATCAAATGTCGGGGGCGGGGCCAGGAAAGTTGTTTGGTTTATTAATATGGATTGAATCTTTTGGATACAAGAATACACTAAATTGGCCTTGATTCCAGTGTTTTGGGGTGAGTGTTTATTTGATCTTATGAGGAACTATTAGTTTAATATTGAGGGGTTTAGTTATAGTTTGAGGTAATTAGTAGTGAGTCTCGATCGTTGTTTCATGTGTCAAAGTTATAAGTGCACCTGCAGTAGGCATTGGGGGGCTAGTGAGCATACGGGTGAAAGTGAGAGTGATTTGAGTTGGGTAAGTCAACGATGGTGGGTGCAGATGGTGAGGATGTGAGTGGAGTGAGTGGGTGAAGTGAGTGCGTGAGTCAATTGCACATCTGATAGTGTCGTGAAATTGCGGGTGTTAGTGAGTGAGATAGTGAGTTGAGTGAGATGATAATACCTTGGTGATGTTGAAAGGTAAGGTTGATACGTAGTCGGTTTGTGGGGGGGGGGCTGTGTGTGGGGGGGGAGTGGGGGGGTGTGGTATGGTCCTGTTATCATCATCGTATGTGATGTGTTGATGTTCCCTAGTAAATTATTGTGACACTTTACGTTGTAGATTTGTGGGTAAAGACTTATCTGGCGAGGTAGTAGGTAAGATTCCACGATTATCTCATCAAATCTTTGTCAGAGTCCAGTTTTCAAACTCGTACATTTTTAATACCAGTTACTACAGGATTTTCGGGAAGTTTATAATATGGTGTAGACCATACTTGATTAAATCTACTGAGTGGGGCAATTTATACGAAGGGGCAACGTTTTTAATCAGGCCTCGGATACAAGGATAATGTACTGAGTTCAGAGTTTCCGTCAGTTGAGTTATACTATTAAAGGCATGGGTAAAACTATACAATCCCAGACCATGTGTGATACAATATGATAGGCACATATGCAAATAAAAAATGATTTTAAAACTTAGTGGAGTGCAGTCGAAATGTGCACATGGCCTGACTAATGGATAAAAAGGAATACCATAATATATAAAATTTAACTAAGTGAGATAAATGAAATTATGAGTGTTAAATAAACGACTATAATTTAAAAAAAATGCATCGAACGTCTGGAATTCAGATAAAACAAATCAGTTAATATAAAAGACATATACCCGTACCTATTCATAAAAGTATAAAAAACAGTCGATATGTATAGACAATCAAAATAACGCAATAAGCGAATCCACCATAAATATTGCAAAATAATCAAAATGAATTGCATATAAACAATTGCGCGAATTGCTGTGTATAATAAAAACTAAAGTATACATGACTCCGAAACAAAGTATTCACATTATTACAAGACACGATGAGTAACAACTTAAATGAATTTGTCGTTAAAAGCAAACTATTCAGCTTCATTCCATTCTAATGATCGCTGGTGGAGTATTACATAAAGACAGTTTAAATTAATAAAAAAATTAGACTTATGTTATGTAAGGAATTGGTTAGATGAATATATGAAGGATCGGTCAAAAAAACTTCAGAATATAATTTAAAATTACTTTACTTGAACCGAGGTAAACCAAGTAACAATAATTGGAGTTAGGTGTAAATGGAGACACGAACAAAAACTGTTGACTGAAAATCTCAGAGAGGCGTGCGCAGAAGAGTGAGTGGTTATTGTTGACAACGTAAAAATTAAAATTATAGAGCGTGCTGGGACATAGGGTCTTGTGTTAGTGTTGTGGGGTATAGAATGCACCTGGGTAGGGGCGGGAGGATGGGCGGGAAGGTTTAGTGAGTATAAAATCGAAATGGGAATAGCGTGGTTTGGGTGGGATATATTGTTAACATAACTTAGTTTGTGGTATTTTGGATAAATTTGAGGGGTACTGAATTAGATTAATGGTTGCAGATGGGGGTTGGGGGGTGAACGAGCTGGGGATAATTTAGCGCTGACTCAAGTGGGTGGTGTTGGGGCACAGGGAAAAGTATGCCGTCGGATGTGATTTTACTTGGAAGTGATGGATTCTTGTGGTGGAAATTGGAGGGGCGAGGGAAGGATTTGGGGGGCAGGGTGATAGTGTTAGGTGTGTGATGAATGGTTTGGGAGGTAAATTATCACGTGATTTGTATTCTGGGGTTGTAATAAAAGGTTGGGAAATTTTAAAACCTAAATTAATTAAGAATATTTGGGTGCGATGATTGCGCTGTGTGTCAGCACAACTTTTATCAAAAAACGGTTTGAAAGTTTAAAACTCATATCTTTAAAGCATATGGGAGCCATAATCTTGGATTGAGTGGTATTATTTCCTGAACCTTGTCCCTTACTAGTAATATATCCATGTTTTACGCAATATCCCCATTGACTGGGACTTCTCATTATTAAATATACCGTAAAAAAGTATCCTGGCAGCAAAAAAACGGCTAATCTAACAAAACAAATTGGGCTCTCCGGGGTCGACACCATTTTAAACCCCCTAACATGACCGAATTTCGAGAATAAAGCGTGGTACCAAGATTAAAAACTTATGCTTGGGAAGGTTATAAATTAAAAGAAGATAACAACATGTAATTACAATAAAAGGCGGCATAAACTGCATAATGCTGAACTAATTCATACCTCCAGTTCAATTACGTTGAGTGCCGATGGTAAATAAATAACATGAACCGTAAAGCCCCCAACAATCATAAAAACCAAGATACCTCATAAAACCGTTTGTCCTTGGACACAGGAATCTAAGGCTTGTATAAAAGATCCCTATAGTTTAACCTAAAACTAAAGTTTCGAACAGGGAGTGACAAAAAAATATAATTATTACTGCAATGCTAGTCTCCAAATCGAGTATCACCTTATGAATCATAACCTACCGTATGCTTTGTGTCGATCAATGCTGCTAGTATACAATAATCCTAAAGTTAACTTTAATACATAAAATGCAATGCTTTATAATTGTAGGTCCTAAATTGCACTACAAAATGGTGTCTGATGTTTAGTGGGAATGTTTGTGCAAAAAGAACTATAAAAAAAAATGACAACTTAATCTAATATTGCGAGCTTTAATACCATTTTCATTATAAGAATCTTAGCTACTGAAACTATTAAAACAGATGTATGCATTTGTGAAAAGACCCGACTGAAAGTTTATAAATAAAAAATTATTCAGAACTGGGCTGTGAAATGTAGAGTATGTCAATTTACGAAAATTGAAAAAAAAATCTCCCACCCAACCCTGAAACCCAGCCCCCCCCCCCCCCCAACCCCCCCCACCCAACGCCACCCGCCCAACAGACCCCCAAAACCGATAAACCCCCCCCACCACCAACACCTCCGCCCCCCAAAATTACATAAATACCACCTCGCCCGCCCCAACCACCAAAACACCCCCACCCCCATAACAACCCCACAAACAAGACCCCCCCCTCCCTAATACATTACGGCAGCCCCACCCACCCCAATCCACCCCCCTCAACACCCCCAACCACCACTCAACAACAACACAAACAACCCCCCCCCCCCAGCCCCCCCCCACACGCCCTTCCCCACAACCAAAACCAACCCCCGCTCGCACCGCCCCCCACCAACCAACCCCCCCACACAACCCCCCCCCCCCCCAACTGAAACCCCCCCCCGTACCCATCCCCCCCCCAACACCTATTACACATCTGAACTAATCCAAACCCCCCCACCCCCCACCCCCCCCCCACCCCCCACCCCAGACAACGCCATCAGAACCCCCCCCCTAACCCCCCCCTCCCCCCCCCAACACGACCCCCACCACCAATCCCCACCCACTCCCCCCAAAACCCCCCCCCCCAAACCCCCCCACCCACCCCCCGAACCCCCCCACCCCACCCCCCCCACCACAAGCCGGACCGCAACACCCCACACCACGCCCAAACCAAATACATTTTTTCCAACCCCCACACACCACCCACACCAACCCCACCCCCACTTTAAAGAACCAATAAAAACCAACCCACAAAAAAACCAATTTCCCAAAAAAAACTAAAAAAAAAAAACCGACCACCCCTTAACCACCCAAACCAGACAATTCCACCAAACCCTTATCCAAACCCCAAAAAAAACCCCCCCCAACCCCCCCCCCCCCGTGGGAAAAACCCCCCCCAAACTCCCCACCACCCCCCCCCCCCACCCACCCCCCCCACAAACAAAAACTAAAATAAAAAAAACAAAAAATATATAATAAAAAAAATAACCCAAACCCAAAAAAAAAAAGTTTAGCCACCTTATTTCCACCCATTTTTATATCCCCACCCCCCCCACCACCCCTTTTTCCACACCCCCCATCCCCCCAACCCCACATACACAACCCCCCCCAACCCCCCCACACCCAACCACCAAAACTCCCCCCCCACCACCCACCCAACCCCCCACCCAACCCACCCAAACCACCCCCCCCCACACCCCACAAAACACAACCCACCAAAAAAAAAATAACCCCCCCCACCCCCCCCCCCCCCCAAAAACCCAAAAAAAAAAAAAAAACCCCCAAAAAAAAAAAAAACCCCCACCAATACCACCATACCAACCCACAAAAAAATCCAAAACCAAACAGGTTCCTTAGTGATTAGAGTGAGCAATGAGGGTGATGACCTGTAAGATTATGAAAACAGATGTGATGATGGAAAGATTAAAGTGAAACTCTCAAAAAAGGTGCACAGAGGTTGAAGTGCCATTTTGGATGGGTGGATAAAAGACGTATGATGTACAGTGCGTGATATGCTTATTTTGGAATTGGAGACCCTTGACAACACGACAGAAAAGGATTCATACTTAAAGGAGAGGAATTTTATCCCAAAAGCATGTGCTGAACTAAGTGAAGTAACGTTGTATATTGATTTGAACAGACATGATGGGGGAGAAGTTGGTTGTTTTGGATCGGATGAACGGCTGAGATTGAGATAGTGACAAGTTGTCAGATGTCACGAAAAAAGTAAGGAATAATAAAGAACATTAAAAAATCAAGAGGTTAACCATGGGAGAAAGTTGGCATGAATTTTATTATAGAAGGGTATTATTTGTAGTTGATACTTTCCATTTGCAGAGAGCTTTTACCACCCCCCCACCACCTTAGTCCCCAGACAAATTGCCCGCCCCATCCGCTCATCCCCATGTTCCTCATGTCCCCCCCTCTGACAACCGTACTCAGTTTATGTCTGCAACAGTTCAGATCAGGAACTGCTAGACCCAAGAATGCTCATGTTTTTAAATCAGCAACAGGTCACTCTAACATCCAATGGACTATTAGGCTGAATTTGGCGTGGTGAAACTCCTCAACGGGTATGACCCCGGCTGAAGACTCTCCAAAATAATTACAGATGCATATGAGGCCAACTACTTGAGACTACGTAATACGCAGAGACCCCCCCCCCCCGACCCCGGTCCTAGCAGAACCCCCCCCCCCCCACAGGCCCGCGTCTCCTCCCCCCGATAACCCCCCCGGCACCCCCGTGAAACCGTTGCATCTCACAGTAGAGCCCCCCCCAACCCCCCCCCAGAGCGCCTGATCACGCTCCCGAAGTACCTCCTATCCCCCCCCCATCGGTCCCGAATCTGCCCACGTTACCTCACAGCAGTCTACCCCGATCAAGACCCTACCCAACAGTACCAAACCTCTCAACCTGTCCCGCAATCCGATTGTTAAGACCGCGTGTTCTCACAAGCTCTTACCTCGCCTGAAGGGTGAGAATGCAGAGGTCAATATGTCAGAAATACAGAATTCATCTAAGACTAAAACAAACACCTTTCACACCTGATCCCGAGGACCTTGGAAATTTGATGTCTCCTCTCAGGTTCTACCTGAGCAAAAGGTTGTTTTCCAGACATGGAGAACACTAGTGAAGTGAACATTTCCAATCCTCCAGAAGTGATTCTTCAAATAGTCAACACTTTCTAGTCATGGGAAAGCTGGCAAAGAACAGGAACATTCTCAGAGAATGTCTTGGCTCTAAGAGACCTCAAAGAGATCGCAAGAAACCCTGGTCTTTCTCTCGGATGAATGACTTAGTTCACTCATAAAGAAAGGGGGGATGTTATGTGCTCTTTACGTTTCCATGCTCGATACTTTGTTTACCCTACTAGAGTTTACTTGCCCGACTATGGGAACTTTCTGCTTACAGGGACTCTTCTTCCTACTTCCTGTTTCTAAGATGGCTACGATTAAACCATGTCGATATGTATGTAGTGTGTTTCGGTCTTCGTGATTAAACTTCGTGGTGTTGATAATATATGACAGCCAGCCACGTCTCATTTTTTTAACAATTTTTATCACACACGATTGAAAATATCAAACAAGATAAATGACCAATCAGTCTAATCCTGTAAATAAAATAGAACTGAATTAAGATGGATAAGAACCATAAGACCTCTCCACAAGAAGATCTCACACTTCACTACACTTAGATGTTATGTAGCATCACTACACTTAGATGTCATGTAGCTTTGCTACACTTAGATGACATGTAGTTTCCCTACACTTAGATGTCATGTAGCTTGACTACACTTAGATGTCATGTAGCTTGACTACACTTAGAAGGCATATAGCATCACTACACTTAGATGTCATGTAGCTTGACTACACTTAGATGGCATGTAGCTTCACTACACTCAAATTTCATGTAGCATCACTACACTTAGATGTCATGTAGCATCACTGCACTTAGATGTCACGTAGCTTCTTTAATAACAAACACTATCACCACCCCAACACAACATGCAAGCAAGCACACAAACACACATTTAAAAAAATCTTTTTAAACTTTTTCCCATTTAAATAAATAGGAACAAAAAAAGTCAGAACATTGTAAAAAAAAAAAAAAAGGTAAAGGAACCCGTTACACGCCCATTGAGGCATATTGGGAATATGGTGTTAGGCCCATATTATCTTAACCATCGGCACACAAGGGGTGATGTGGTTGGCATCACGCCAGCCACCTTAACCTTCCCAGAGTTGCTCTGGTACCCATTTGGGGCTGGGTCGACCCAGGAGCCGTTTGTGGCCTAAAAAATTCCCGCCTCATCTGGGCATCGAACCATAGACCACTGCGCTAGGAAGCCAGTGCACTAACCACTATGCTACCACGGCTCCTACAGAACATTGTGCTTGGCTCAAAACCATAAGATAGTGGAGATACTGTATTTTAAAACTGTTACCAGTAACAGCGGTAGCATAGTGGTTAGTGCACTGGCTTCCTAGCGCAGTGGTTTATGGTTTGATCCCCAGATGAGGCAGAAAATTTTTAGGCCACAAACGGCTCCTGGGTCGACCCAGCCCCAAATGGGTACCAGAGCTACTCTGGGAAGGTTAAGGCGGCCGGCCTGATGCCGACCACATCACCCCTAGTGTGCCGACGGTCAAGATAATATGGTCCTAACACCATATTCCCAATATGCCTCAATGGGCGTGTAACGGGTTCCTTTTTACCTTTACCTACCAGTAATTTCTCAGTAAACTGACCTGGGTAATATGGTCTAGCACCAATAAAGACTTGCATTATCTTGCTAAGGGTGAGCTGATATGGGTCAAACCAGCCTGACAGGTATAGTGCACTATCGGTAAATGCACTATCAGTAAATGCTCTACCGGTAAATGCACTATCGGTAAATGCACTATCAGTAAATGCGCTACCGGTAAATGCACTATCAGTAAATGCACTATCAGTAAATACACTATCAGTAAATGCACTATCGGTAAATGCAGTATCAGTAAATGCCCTATCAGTAAATGCACTATCAGTAAATGCACTATCAGTAAATGCACTATCAGTAAATGCAGTATCAGTAAAGACACTATCAGTAAAGACACTATCAGTAAATACACTATCAGTAAAGACACTATCAGTAAATACACTATCAGTAAAGACACTATCAGTAAATACACTATCAGTAAAGACACTATCAGTAAATACACTATCAGTAAAGACACTATCAGTAAAGACACTATCAGTAAAGAAAAAGCTGAAGAGCAAAAATAACACAGATCTGGAAGACCTAAGAGTAGTGCTCCTATGTCAGAGGTTCAAAAGAGTTGTGACACAATGGATTCTATCTCATTGCTACATCCCTGAGAGTTGTGACACAATGGATTCCATCTCATTGCTACTTGTACATCCCTGACAATGAAGAGGTCAGCAGATTGACACGGGAAGCTGGATAGCTACTTCAGCCTGATACAAGCATAACTATCAAAGAGGAGCATCCAGGACACCAAATTATATCTAATATAAGTAATGTCTGGTTTAATATCTGTCTGCATGCCTCTCTCTCTGTCAACCTGTCATTCTCTGCTTGTCCCTTTGCTTGCCTGTCTTAGGTCCACCTTTGTTTGTATAAATATAATAACACCTTACTGAAGACCATAATAGAAGGCAGAGTTGAAAGTAAACTTGCAATAGGAAGACAGCGCTATAAGTGGGAAGATAGCATGAAGAGATGGACAGGAAAGAGTCTATCAGAGTGCACCATCAAGACAAGAGATGGACATGAAAGAGTCTATCAGAGTGCAACATCAAGACAAGAGATGGACATGAAAGAGTCTATCAGAGTGCACCTGATGATGATATTTATTGACTCCTTCATTCATCATCCTTCAGGTCCAACAAATGTATGTCAAGTCTTCCTGTCCTGTGCCATCAGCCCAAGCTCTTTCCTTCTATCTCTCATCATTTTCATTTCTATCTCCAATTCTCTTCTCCGTGTGTTTCAGTTTTTCCTCATTATAATGTTGTTGTCTCCATTTCTCTTCTCCATGTCTTTTCTCATCTACCCTGGAGATTCCAGAATAAGGACTATCTGACAATACAACCAACAGATGTCCTCAGTCTTGTACCCCTCTTCTTCTTATCTACTCTTCTAGTGACACTTGTATTTTGTATATTATAAGAAATTCTACTAGCAGTGGCTGGAAAAATTTTGACTAGAGTTTAGCTTGACTGTCTTAAGAAGGCGGTGGATGACAAACTCAGAGAGGAACAGGCAGGATTTCATGCAGGAAGATCATGCACAGACCAGATAGCAACTCTCAGAATCATCATAGAACAATCAAATGAGTGGCAGACTCCCTTATATATAAATTTTGTGGACTTTGAAAACGCTTTTGACAGAATAGACTCTACTGTGATATATATGCTATGCGAGTCAGCTGATGACGTGGTTAAGTCCATTCAGCCCACACTGAAAACGGGAAGGAAGTGGAGAGTGGAAGAAGCTGTTGATACTGCCCAAGAGTCACTCAAACTGAGGGAGGTAATCAGATACACACAAACGAATAGACGGGGATTTGGTAATGGAGACATCCGCTGGTGGTCCAAGGCATCAAGCAGGGAGCGCAGAGACATGGTAGTTCAGGAGATACGAGGAGCTGAGAATGATAAGAGGTTGCAAAAAGCAGTGCAGCAAGTCCAACAAGGCCAATGGACCACATGGGAAGAAGCCCTGCAGAGGTCCTTGACATGGAATGATATATGGCATATGGCACCTCTTAGGCTCAGCTTTGTTGTTAGATCAATGTATGACCTGCTGCCGTCGGCCACCAACCTTGTGAAATGGGGAAAGTCGGATGATGAGCAGTGCCCCTTGTGCCAGGGGAGGCATCTACTTGAACATGTGCTCTCAGTGTGTAAGGTGTCATTAGGGCAAGGGCGATACACTTGGCGCCATAACAAAGTGCTAAATGAGCTTGCTGCGGCAATAGATCTGGCAAGGATGAAGGCGAATAGCAAACCCAGGCCGAACACCGCAAACACATACTTTCTGAGGGCAGGAAACAGAATGACTTGGGCACAGCTGAAAAAGACAACCCAGAATATAAATTGACGGAGTGCAACTGTTTCTGCCATATGTTCCACAGGGAATGAAAAGGAATGGTGATTATGAATAAGAAATGAACTTACAAAAAAATTACCTTGGCTGAAACTGGAGGTCACCTGAAGTTTTCCAGTGTAGACACGAAACTCAATAAAGTTGTCTGTTTCCCCTTTTAATGAAAAAAACTGTAGTAACATAAGTGTAGATGTTAGTTTCCTTGTACGGAACTCCAGACTGCCTTCCTCACCAAAAGAAAATTTGGTTCTGTCCAGATGTATCAAAGAGTAGCCAGACTGACCGTTGAAAGTGGTCGCTGATGCTGTGGAATAAGACAACAATATTTGTGACATTATATCTCAAAACTAAGCTTTCATCTGTTTGTACTTCATACTTCCTATACTAATATAATGATATATTGTTGTTGTTGATCAGAGTTGACATCACCGTACTCTGGGCAAACCCACATGTATTTAGTCTCCCCCACAAATGTTGAAGGAGCTGAATCATGATGGTTCTAACAATGTGCTATATTTACAATGATATAACATACAAGATCTCTCTAAGACACTTACAGTGGTGAAAAGGTACACTGTTAAAAATATGTGTAGGAATAAAGTAAATTAGCAATGTCTAAGAATGAGAAGCTTCAAGTTTGCAACACGACTTTCTCATCAAATATTCAGCACATAATCTCATTTACATACACACATGAGCCTACATGCATGTGTACACACTCACACATTGCATGCTGTGATAACCAGCGACTACCTCAGACAGCTGTTGTGTTCCCAGCAAGGGACCTTACAGCAAAAAACAACAGAAGTAGGTCAGCATGTTTTGTGATAGATTTGCAGATCTCAGCTAGATAACTTTTAAACTATGACAGGACTAGCCCACATATAAATACCAAGTGGCAGATAGAGGATGTCATCAGTACCACAGCCAATATAACTAATGCCATAAGTTCTGTTGAGATTCAATTCATGGTGTGAAGCAACTTTGGTGGATTAATTTTTATTGACATTTTTGCACCATGTCATCGTATTCCCAACTGCACACACAAAATGATGTGAAATGTACAAGAATGATGATGTGCACATGTTGCAATCTTGATGGAGACAAAAATATAAGAGTCTGCGATTTGCCGTTGGGTGTTCAGGATGTGTCCTTTCTTATGCATGACATACCCACTTGTTAATGTGTGGTATAAACCACTTATATACTTCAAGTGTTTTTAAAAATTGTTGAGGTGTTTGGAATATGTTGAACTCAAAATGGAAAGGCCACACTTTTAACAAGCATAAAGATTTGTGCTCTTTGCACTTACAGTAAGCATGTTTTATCAGATGAGCAGCCTTTTATTAATGTATTTGTTTTATAAGGTGAGCAGCCTTTTATCAATGTATTTGTAGATGATCAGGAAGCTTCGCTGTTGACAAACAAGCAGACACAAGATGTGTGCATGATAGCACCAGTTCATGGCATATATAGCCTTGAATAATGTATGACTACTCAGACAGATGATATTTGATGTACTAAATAAATTAATGTTGCAGGCTGGTGAACAGACTTCTGTACTATGAAATGGAGTTGAAATATGTCTTGAATGTTCAAATTAGGATGTCACGTATGAAACGTTATCAAGTCATCAGCTCTACACTTTGTGAGGTTATCTCATGGACTCTTTATTGTCAGATTGATACTTTCTATTAATAGTACCTATAAACCCTAGCACCAGCTGAGAAAACCATGATCATAATATGGTATGAGATGCATGAACGATTCAAAGAATAAACTAAAATTGAAGTAAACACCTCTATTGAAGAACATTAGTAAATGTTTAATATAACACCAAGATATGACACATAAGACAAATTGTATAATTTATCATCAAAAAGGTTTCAATGGTTTCTAAAAAAACTGCCAAGAAATTTCAACATCTAGTGGGCCAAGCCCTTCAACATTTGAAGCATTCAACATTTGGAGTCCTCAACACGTACCACAACTAATATAACTAATACCATCAGTACTACAACTAATATAACTAATACCACAAGTACCACAACTAATATAACTAATACCATTAGTACCACAACTACAACATAACTAATACCATCAGTACCACAACTACAACATAACTAATACCATCAGTACCACAACTATACTGTTCAAAAAAAGAAATGCAACATTACTGCAGTGGTAATGGACACCGAATACCATCACTAAACAAGATCTGCTTACACGTAGCAAGCAAGAGGACATGCACACCATCATAGCTGGCAGATGCTGGAGCTGGCTTGGCTATGTCCTCAGAAGAGACCCCGATGCCATCACAAGAACAGCTATGCTTTTGACCCCTGAAGGAAAACGAAAGAGAGGCCGACCAAAAACAACCTGGCGGAGGACTGTGGAGGCTGAGATGCAAAGAATGAACCAGAGTTGGGGCACTGTACAAAGGATGGCCATCGACCGAGCAAAGTGGAATCAATTTGTTGTTGCCCTACAAGACGCCAATAGGCGTGATGGCCACTGACTGCTTTGACGGTCGGCGGCTAAGGATCAAAGAAAGAAGAAAAGAATGGACACCAAATTTCAAACTTGTACCAAAATTTTATTTTACGGAATTAATGTTTCAATCTTGGCATGAAGAAACTTTCAGACTTTAACAATGAAATGATGTTCATTAAATTTGGTTTGGACTTTTATTCTTTGCGACTGAGGCCTCCGTTTCAGTAAGATGTATGGCCTCCTCTGGCCTCTATCTGTTGGATCTGTTGTTGTGGGATGGCTGCCCACTCTTCCAGCAGTGCAAGAGACAACTGTCGAAGATTGGCTGGAGCCACGTCTCGCTGGTGGAGTCGTCTGTCGAGTTCATCCCATAAGTGTTCTATGGGGTTCATGTCTGATGACATGGCTGGCCACGGAAAAGTCTGGACGTTGCTGTCAGCGAGGAACTGGGTGGAGAGTTGTGCCACATGAGGTCAAGCGTTATCCTGCTGAAAAATCGACCCTCATGCAGCCAGAAGTGGAAGGATGTGAGGACGAAGAATTTCAGTGATGTATCGTTGGGCATTCAGGCGTCCTTCAGTTTGCACCAGGTCACTTCTTCTCGTGAAGTTGATCGCCCCCCCCACATCAGCAGTACACCTCCACCACCATGTGGAGGAGTCTCATCAATGCTATTCTGGGCGTAGCACTCATGGACTCTGCGGTAAACTCTTCTCCGTATATCGTGTTGCTGGAGCACAAAAAATGATTCATCACTAAACCAAACCCGTCTCCAATCATTCCCAAGGGTCCATTGACGATGCTGGTTTGCCCACTACAGTTGGTTCTGGTGATGCTGGTCCGTAAGAACAGGACCTCTGTAGGGTCTTCTAGCCCAAAGACCAGAGTTGTGCAGCCGGTTCCTGACCGTTTGATCTGAAATTCGACGAGCTGCTGGCGTTGACTGGACTGTGGAGGACGCAGATGCAAGTCGATTCCTAAGGTGATGCAGCCGTATGAAGCGGTCTTCAGCAGGAGTTGTGACTCTGGGTCTTCCACTGCGCGGCCGGTCTGCCACTGAGCCAGTTTCTTGAAATCACCTCCAAAGGCAACTAATGGTGCGTCTAACCACATTAAATTGTCTGGCCACTACACTTTGTGACTGTCCAGTCTGTAAACGTCCAATGATGATGTCCTTGTTCTGTAGTGAGATGAGCCATACTTGCGCATTGAATTTTCAACTGAATTTATTCGAGGAGCGTCAATTGACTTGTTCCACTCTAAGATGTCAGCTGAAACAAACTGTAAACGTTAATGTCAGTCAAAGCACCATTCGCAGACGTTTACATGAATTTGGACTGGCTGCTCGACGTCCTGCAGTCAGAATCCCTCTTACTCCTGCTCATCGCAGATCCCGTGTTGCTTGGTGTCGCGAGCACATCTGATGGACAAGGCAACAATGGAGTCAAGTTCTCTTCACTGATGAATATCGCTTCACTGTGTCATTCAATGATGGCAGGATTCGAGTTTGTAGATGACCAGGAGAGCGATTTACTGATGACACAATTCGAGAGTTCGATCGTTATGGTAGGGGTTCTGTCATTGTCTGGGGAGGCTTCTACAGACACGGCAGGACCCCACTCTACATCACCCAAGGCAACTTGACCGGCCCAAGATACCAGAACGAAATCTTGAGACCAATTGTTCAGCCTGCTCTGGAGGCCATAGGTGGTAATGCCATCCTCCAAGATGATAACGCTCTACCCCATCGAGCTCGTGTGGTGAATGAGTTTATTCAGCAACATGGGATCATCAGGATGGCGTGGCCAGCTCATTCACCTGACCTTCTCCGATTGAGCACCTCTGGGATGTCCTTGGTCGAAGATTGTCAACAAATCACCCCCTGCCAATGGATGTTGCACAGCTGACTGCATTTCTGCTTCAGGAATGGCAAGCCAAGCTGTTCCTCAGGATACTCTTCGGACCCTTGTGGACTCGATGCGTCTACGCTGTTTTGAATGCCTTGCTGCAAACGGTGGTCATACCCGATTTTGAAATGTCTATTTGTCCAATATCTATTGTGTGACTTTTGAAAAGGTGGGTGACACACTTCACAGCTTCATTGCGTTTGAATGTGTGTTTCCATTTCTTTACATGACATGTCAATTTGGTATTCAATAAATGCTGTTTTGACTGATACCAATTACGTTTATATCAGATTTGTTTTATGGTTTCAACCAAGGTTTTTCTAAGTGGCCCTTGACTTTTGACGAGTAGTATATTTCTTTCCCAAACACAATAATGTGGCCTACGTCTCTCTGGACCTCTCTTCACGCCCTGATGTATACACACAATTATTCATCTTCTCCCTTCTCATTATCAGCTTCCATCTTCACAGCTGCACTAGATCACCAACCTAATCTGTCTCTTATCTTGATGGTGCACTCTGAAATACTCTTTCCTGTCTCCTATCTTGATGGTGCACTCTGACCGACTCTTTCCTGTCTCTTATCTTGATGGTGCACTCTGACAGACTCTTTCCTGTCTCCTATCTTGATGGTGCACTCTGACCGACTCTTTCCTGTCTCTTATCTTGATGGTGCACTCTGACAGACTCTTTCCTGTCTCTTATCTTGATGGTGCACTCTGACAGATTCTTTCCTGTCTCTTATCTTGATGGTGCACTCTGACCGACTCTTTCCTGTCTCTTATCTTGATGGTACACTCAGACAGACTCTTTCCTGTCTCTTATCTTGATGGTGCACTCTGACAGACTCTTTCCTGTCTCTTATCTTGATGGTGCACTCTGACAGACTCTTTTCTATCTTTTGATGTTATCTTGGTGGTGCACTCTGACAGACTCTTTCCTATCTTTTGACGTTATCTTGATGGTGCACTCTGACAGACTCTTTCCTATCTTTTGACTTAATGGTGCACTCTGACAGACTCTTTCCTATCTATTGTCTTGATGGTGCACTCTGACAGACTCTTTCCTATCTTTTGATGTTATCTTGCCACGCATAGTGACATATTCATCTTGCACGTTTCCCTTCAAATTTTCATTCCAATATGTTTTTCAGTGAGGCATTATGTCATTTTATATGACCAAAATATTCGAGCTGCCTTTGATCTCCTTCATTGATTCTCTGTTCATTTCTAGGTTCTTTATTTGTTTTCTTCTCTTTCTATGAGATGTGCCCCATTCTTCTATATATCCACATCCAAGGACATTGATTTTGTCTTCTAATTACTTGCTCATTGTCCAAGTTTCTACATCGTACAGTAATTAAGAATATATGTAACTGTCATGAACTGTTTGTAGAATGTACTCGTATGTCAGCAGAAAGTTACTTCCGACTGAGAAGTGACATGCCATGATAGAGAGAGTGTTTAGCTATTATTTGGGCTGTTTCCAAGCTCTCTAGATATTTGTTAGGATCTCATTTTGTGCTGGAAATGGACCATTGTCCATTGACTTTTCTTAAGTCATCTTGATCACCAAATTCGCATTTGACAAGGTGGTTGTTGTTCTTACAACAGTACAACTTCATGGTTTTTCTTATTCAGGGTAAATAGAATGTTATTGCAGATTCTTTATCGAGATTATGAGAAATTGATTTTGGTAAATTGGTGGTTTTTATTGTAATTTTCCCACCCTTGCCATGTTAGTATTTGATACATTTGCAGGATTATTGATGTGCTGACTGTATTTTGCCTGATTTTTGTATCAGTTATTTTCATATTGTATGTTGTGTACCATGTATAGATTTATTGAGTAGATATCCTCCTGTACGGTAGAATTTTCTGTAATGTTGATTATCTTTTTGTAATTAGAGTTGCATTATTCTTGCCAAACGGTTGATGTTGTATTTTTCTAGCAACTCATTTCTAGTGTATTTTTTTCAGCGTGTTATTATTGATTATTTGCAGATGTCATGAGTTCACACTTATGCAATAGATTTTTGCCCACACCTGTAATTTTAGGTTTTGGATGGTTGTGTTCCTGATATCTACCACCCATCCAGTGAAAAACTATTTTTTTCACTTGGAGAGGAAGGGGTGGATGTCATGAACTGGTTGTAGAATGTATGTCAGTACCTTTGCTTTGTCTGGAGTTAAATGGCTTTATGTTAGTTGTGAGTTGAAGTGGGTTAATGTTAAGCTTGAGTGTGTTTATGAATGGTATTAGTAGCATTTGACTAGTGTTTTTAAGTTCACGGGTGTGACTGAGCTGTTATGAGCTAAATAGGTCAGGGGTGAAAGGGTCATGTGTTGTAGAGGGCAGTGGAGAGAGGTTACGTAGAGTGAGATGGCAAATTGTATTATGGAAAGTAAATGAGGCAGGTTGAGATATTAGCACAATATACTGAAATTGTTCAATGCAAATATTGTTTCGATGATGTACATGATGCATTGTGGTATTCTTGTGATTCACGGCCAAAGTGGCAGTCTGCTGATGTTATTTCTGTTGTGCTGAAGATTTGTTTTATAAAGACATCGGATATCACACGTACCGGTATGGAAGGAGACATGTGAAGAAATACTGGGGAAAAGGGAAAGACAACAAAAAGCATGGATAACAACAGAAACCATCAATAAGATAAAAGACAGAAAAAACAAGAAAGCAGAGTTAAACACAAGCAAAACCAGAAGTTCCAAAGCCAAGGCTCAAGAAGTGTACACAGAAGCAAACAAAGAAGTAAAAAGAAGTATCAAAAGAGACAAGAGGAAGTATATTGAGGAGTTGGCAAGAGAGGCAGAAGATGCTGCAGCCAAAGGAAATATGAGAGAACTGTATAGCAGCACAAAGAAGCTAACAGGGAAATACAAGCAAACAAGTTGTCTCATAAAAGACAAGAATGGGAAACTGCTCAGCAATATACAAGAGCAAATGAAGAGGTGGACAGAATATTTTGGGGACCTTCTCAATAGACCAGCTCCACAAAACCCGCCGGACATCCAGCCAGCAGAAGAAGAGCTACAAATTAACAGTGAAAGACCAACGAAGGAAGAAATAAAGAAAGCCATAAAGCTTCTAAGAGATGGAAAAGCGTCTGGACCTCTTGGCATTCCAGCAGAGGCCATCAAAGCAGATATCGACACGGCTACAGAGATGTTATATAAATTACTTGGTAAAGTCTGGGAAAAGGAAGAGATACCAGCAGAATGGAAGGAAGGATATCTGGTTAAGTTGCCTAAGAAGGGAAATTTACAAGAGTGCACAAATTATAGAGGAATAATGTTACTATCAGTGCCAGGAAAAGTATTAAACAGGATTATCCTTGAGAGATTAAAAGAGTCCATAGACAAGAAACTGAGAGATGAACAAGCAGGTTTTCGACAAAACAGATCATGTACAGACCAGATAGCCACTTTGAGAATAATAGTTGAACAAAGTCTGGAATGGAATTCACCACTATACATCGGATTTGTGGACTACGAAAAGGCATTTGACAGTGTAGACAGAGAATCACTTTGGAAATTGATGAGGCATTATGGAGTTCCCCTGAAGATCATTAATTTAATAAAGAAAACCTATGAAGACATGACATGCAGAGTTCTTCATGAAGGACAGCTTACAGAACCATTTGGGATAAGAACAGGAGTGCGACAGGGATGCCTCTTGTCTCCATTTCTTTTCTTGCTAGCAATAGATTGGGTTATGAGATCATCGACAACACACAACAGAAATGGAATCCAGTGGACTCTGACTAAGCAGTTGGATGATCTGGATTTTGCTGATGACTTGGCTCTTCTGTCCCATAACCGTAATCAGATGCAGGACAAATTGAAAACACTCAATGAGAGGTCACAGCAATTGGGTCTGAAAATACACAGGGAAAAGACAAAAATAATGCGAATAAATGCAGGTAATGATAATAGGGTTGAACTTGAAGAAACACCAATACAAGATGTAGAATCATACACGTATCTTGGCAGTAATATAGACAAAGTTGGAGGGACAGACAGCGATATCAAAATAAGAATACAAAAGGCAAGAGCTTTCATTGCATTGGGAAATATATGGAGATCAAGAGAAATAGGATCCAACACGAAAATAAGAATCTTCAACTCAAATGTGAAGTCAGTCCTATTGTATGGCTCTGAGACATGGAGAACAACAAAGACAACAACCAAAAAGCTACAGACTTTCATAAATGGGTGCTTGCATAGAATAGAGGGATTAAAATGGTATGACAAGGTTACCAACGTGGAACTGATGACAAGAACTAGACAAGTGCCAGTGGAACAAGAGATGAGAAGAAGACGATGGCGATGGATAGGACTAACACTGAGGAAACCTGTTGATAGCATTACAAGGCAGTCCTTGTTCTGGAACCCCCAGGGCAAGAGAGGCAGAGGAAGACCAAGAAGTACATGGAGAAGAGAGTTGGAACAGAGGTGAAAATGATGAGGAGAACATGGAAAGAACTTGAGATGATGGCACGTGACAGGAGGACTTGGCATGTGTTTGTTGAAGGCCTATGCTCCTTTGGGAGTGGAGGGTTATGATATGATATCACACGTACGAGTTTATTGAGTAACTATTAGATGTGCATAACAAGCCATGTCTGTTGCTCGAAGTATAATGTCACAAAGTGTGTCATTGTGCTAACATACTTAGCACTTGACAGTAACATTTGATAACTGTCATTATTGTGAGTTAAATGGTTAGATGTTAGTGTCTGTCTTATATTGTTGAATGTAGCTGTGGCCATTTATATTCTGTTCTTGGTTTCATTTATTTGTATCAGTAACACTGGTTTGATGTCTGCCATCTTCTGTTATTACATGACCAAGATAAGAGAAACTCTTGACTTGTTCCAGGATTTTCTTGTTTATTCTTATCTTTGACATCTGGTTTGACATCTGGTTTGACATCTGGTTTGACAGTTATTTTCACTGGTTTGACATCTGCTTTGCTGATTATCAGAGCAATATATAAATTTTAAAAAAAAAGTATGCAATCAGTTTTACAAATTAATGTATTCAGGAAACACAGTAAATAATTAGAATAGGTTTCATTTTCTCAATTTACAAACAGGAAAATGTTTACCTTGGGAACAGTTCTCTCCAGTGTAACTTTCTTCACATCTGCATGTTGGCCCTGTCCAATTGGCTACACAAACCCCACCATTTTGACAGGAGGTCATCAGACATTCCTCCTCCTTCTCACATCCTGGCCTAGCTTTTGGTGGATCACTGTTTGACTGTGGGGTACTTGTGGACAAGTCTAGAGGTGACTTGTTGATGCTGATGTCACGAATGCATCCCCTGATGCTGTAGATACCACAAACAAACACACAAGTCATAATGCTAAAGCCGAAAAAGAATATTAAAAATTAAATGCATTAAAATAATAATCATTCATGTTTTGGTTTCCTGTGAAACATAAGTCTTTCAATAGTTGTTTGTCAAACATTTTAATTCGGGTCATCTTCTTTTGCTTCACTCAAAGGTTTTAGTGGCTTTAGTTTTCTCTGCTAATGTCCTTCTCCAGATTCATTCTGGCTTCTCCATTCTCTGTGTGTCTCCTTCACTCTGTCCTTTATATTCCTTGTCTTCTCCACTCTGGCATCTCCATTCTACATTTGTGTCTTTCACTCAGGCCTATCCATTCTTTGTGTCGTCCAGTCTGACCTTTCTATTTATTGTCTGTCTCCTCCACTCTGGCTTCTCCATTTGTTGTCTCCTCCACTCTGAATTCTCCATTTGTTGTCTCTTTCACTCTAGCTTCTCATTCTTTGTTTCCTACATTCTGGCTTCTCCATTATTTGTCTCTTCCACTCTGGCTTCTCCATTTGTTGTCTCCTCCACTCCAGATTCTCCATTATTTGTCTCCTGCCCTCTGGCTTCTCCATTCTTTGTCTCCTACACTCTGGCTTCTCAATTCTTTGTCTCCTACACTGACTTCTCCATTCTTTGTCTCCTACACTCTGGCTTCTCCATTCTTTGTCTCCTACACTCTGGCTTCTCCATTCTTTGTCTCCTACACTGACTTCTCCATTCTTTGTCTCCTACACTCAGACTTCTCCATTCTTTGTCTCTTGCACTCTGGCTTCTCCATTCTTTGTCTCCTACACTGACTTCTCCATTCTTTGTCTCCTACACTCGGACATCTCAATTCTTTGTCTCCTGCACTCTGACTTCTCCATTCTTATTCTCCTGCACTCTGGCTTCTCCATTCTTTGTCTCCTACACTGACTTCTCAATTCTTTGTCTTCTACAATTGGACTTCTCCATTCTTTGTCTCCTGCACTCTGGCTTCTCCATTCTTTGTCTCCTGCACTCTGACTTCTCCATTCTTTGTCTCCTGCACTCTGACTTCTCCATTCTTTGTCTCCTGCACTCTGACTTCTCCATTCTTTGTCTCCTACACTCGAACTTTTCCATTCTTTGTCTCCTGCACTCTGGCTTCTCCATTCTTAGTCTCCTGCACTCTGGCTTCTCCATTCTTTTTCTCCTACACTGACTTCTACATTCTTTGTCTCCAGCACTCTGGATTCTCAATTCCTTGTCTCCTGCACTCTGACTTCTCCATTCTTTTTCTCCTGCACTCTGGATTCCCCATTGTCTCCTGCACTCTGACTTCTCCATTCTTTGTCTCCTACACTCTGACTTCTCCCTTCTTTGATTCCTACACACTGAATTCTCCATTATTTGTCTCCTTCACTCTGACTTCTCCATCCTTTGTCTCCTACACTCTGACTTCTCCATTGTTTGTCTCCTTCACTCTGACTTTTCCATTCTTTGTCTCCTACACTCTGATTTCTCCATTCTTTGTCTCCTTCACTCTGAATTCTTCATTCTTTGTCTCTTACACTCTGGCTTCTCCATTTTTTTTATCTCCTGCACTCTGACTTCTCCATTCTTTGTCTCCACTCTGGTCTGTCCATTCTGTCTCCTCCACTCTGGCCTATCCATTCTTTGTCTTCTAAACTCTGGCATTATATCTTTTCATCTCTTCCCTGGCCTGTCCATTCTATCTCCTCTATTCTGTGTCTCCTACACTCTGGCTTCTCTATTCTTTGTCTCCTACACTTTGGCTTCTCTATTCTTTGTCTCCTACATCCTGCTACTCCATTATTTGTCTAAACGGTTTCTCCATTTTTTGTCTCCTACACTCTGGCTCCTCCATTCTTGGTCTCCTACTTTCTGGCTTCTCCATTCTTTGTCTCCAAACCAGCCTGTCTATTCTGTCTCCTCCACTCTGGCCTGTCATTTCAGTTTCCATCCACTCTGGCCTGTCCATTCTGTCTTCTCCACTCTGGCCTCTCCATTCTTTGTTTTTCTCCTGAATAATACCAGACAAAAGTCCAGGATTGACTCTCTCCTACTAACACTCATTATTAAATAAAGCTAGCAAAATACAAATGTACTAATTTTATAAAGTCTAGATAAAGTAGAATACTATAAACAATTACATTTGCTTGCTACCTCTGATTGAACAGTGGTGTTTCCCCTCCTCTCCACTTGTCTGTGACTGAGTTTTCTAGAAGGGCCCCCCAAAATAGCGAGCCTGTCACCTGAATAACGTCACCTGCAGTTCCAGAGATAGACCCCAGTGAGCTGGTGGTGTTTGAGAACACTGCAGATGTTGAAATGAAAAAATACCACGTTGAGATTAATTTCTGTTCTACACATGTTCATGTTATGATCTTAACTTTTTATTTCAGAATTATTAATCACACTGTGCCACAACAGTTTCTTGAAAAATTCTCAACAAAGAAGTGTGCCAATGTTTTTATGTACATCTTATATGAACCTTTTTGTGTATAAGCACACATATTATATTATTAAACTGACAGGAAATGGAAAGAAATTTATAATCTGCAGTGTTTTTTTAGTACTGACACACAAAAAGTTGGTACAATTACAAACATGCTGCATGCAGTTTGAAAGATAGCAAAACTTATTGAGGGTGATATAAATGTTGCAGTCATTAAAACTTACTTTGTTAGCCTTAGAACATCAAGGTAATCTATTAATAAAATAATACAGCACTTACTATGGCCACATTTAGCACATTTAGTGAAGTCACAGCACTGTCAGTATGGTCACTTTAAAAATCATAAAATATGTACAATTCTCTATTACGTAGTTTTAAAAAAAAACTAAAACAATTAAAAAAACTGGAATAATATCACATAAAAACTGTTGAGAAGTTGTTTGAAGATTTAACAGTATCTACAGATTTATCTTTCACCTGTGATTAGTCAACAGATGTAGCTTTGCCTTCTGATGTGCCAGGCTAGGGCCACATCCATTCATCAGCTAAACGTGATGTATCTAACATTCCTGTATCACTCCAACCAAGATAAACTATCAATACCAAACAAATCATCACTAAATGTCAACAATGTTTCTAGGTCAACCTGACACATTCATTCAATAGAATCCACAGATAAATAGCTAGTCACAATACTCTAGCAACAGCACATAACATACAGCAATCCCCCGGTCTCTACACTGTTCCATTAGCACTTTTTTTATATAATGCTCTTATGCTGTTTCATTAGCACTTTTTATATATAACATGCTTTTATTGGATGCCATATGGCTGTTTTACGCTTTGAAAATTTGATCTTCTGCTAAGCGCTAACCTTCATGGGGGTAGGAATTTAACTTTCACATACTCATCTATTGCTAATGAAATGAAGCATGACCCCAATATATACTCATTGGATTTCATTTGTGTGCAGTACTCATATATGCCACACCTCAGAGATGAAAAACCTGTACAAAAAATTAAAAAAACCTGTACAAAGACCCGCAAAACCTGTACAAAGACCCGCAAAACCTGTACAAAGACTGAAAAACGTAACAAAAGAGTTTATTCATGTAAAAGTATATTCAATTAGATGGTTCTGCACCATCATAGTGACATGCGGCCTTTGCCTTTTTAAGCATGTCTTCACTTGCTTTAAAACCTAAACAACAAGAGTTAGAATTTATTTTGCATTGTAGAAATGCTGTGACTGTATCATCATTTAGTCTATTTCTGCAGTCCGTGTGAATCTTTTTCATCATAGAGAAAGACCTCTCACAGTCAGCATTGCTGTGAGGCAATGTCAATAAGCGTTTCACTATGACTGCCAGACTGGGAAATCGTGTACGACCAGTGCTAGTTTTCAGGTTGATTATGTCAAGCCAGTACCTAGAAAAGCTTCTTTTTTGTCCAGCGTCAAATCTTGAAATACATTCATCAGGCAGCAAACAATAATCTTCAAATTCATCCTTTAACACCTCTTGGTCTAAATGTGGTGCAAAAGTGTTGGCCAGCTTACAGATTGCTGTATATTGAACTGTGTCTTTAAAGGCTGGATCAAGAATTTTGATATCCTTAAGGACTTCATTCTCAAATGGAAATTTATCCAATATCTTTTTCACAACAGCAACATAAAAGTTCCTCACATCTCTGAAAAATGAATTTCTCACTTGAGAACTTATATCTAACTCTTCCAGTAATGTCCTGTTGGACAGACCAACAGCAAGTGTATGGTCATCATGCTGTAGATCACGTTCAGCATACTTTAACAATCTTATATCTTTCACCTCTTTTACATATTTCATCTCTACAAATTTGACAATAAATTTTCGTAGCAGACGATCCATTTCATCCATCATACCACCTATTTGGGACTCATCTGTCTGAAACAATTTGTTAAATTCAGTCAACAGAGGTAGCACAAATTGGAGAAAACGTAGATTCATCTGGGTCAGTGGTGATTTTAGTAACTGATGAATGTTTTTGACACGGCATGGTTTTTCCATATCGTCGTGGCTCTCGAAGTATGAAGATAGAGCAGAATATTGATTTAAAATTCTGTCCACTACTTTCTGCAAAGAAAGCCAGCGAGTCTGGCAGTGCTTTAGTATGTCTAGTGCATCCACTCCTGTAAACAGTTGAAACTCTCTGTATGATTTTTTCCGTTTTGAGCTATGCTCAAAATGATAGAAGATATCTATCAAAAGGTCATCAACAGGAATAGTCAGCTGCTTTATACCCTCCTTGGCACAAAGATTTGCAAGGTGGCAAATACACCCTATACTAAACACATCAGGGTTCTTGCTCTTGATTCGCGTTAGTACAGAGTTTGATTTGCCAACCATTACATTGCAGTTGTCACTTGCAAAACCTATACAGTTAATCCATGGGATTTGTAAGTCGCTGAACACAGCATCAATATCACTGAAAATAGCTTCACTGGTTCCACCAGTACCGACCGGCATGCCCAGCAACCATCTTCAAATACCCTCACCATTATAGCTAAACGCTTGTCAGTTTTTCTATCATTTGACTCATCGATCATCAAGGAGAAAGGTGTCTTCCTGCATAATTTGATGACTGGCTCCGTTGCAGATGGAGCCAAGCAGTTTTTAATAATGGCTGTTGTTTTGGTTCGCTTGCATTTGAACTGTTTGGCAATAGCACTGTCCGGAAACATCTCAGCTGATAAGTCTGAAAAATGGTCAGCTATAGAAGCAGCTATGTTGTGTTGAGCAATAAAATTTGCAAATAAAACTTCAGCCCTCGTTATTTTATCATCTTCTTGTTGAGGCTGAGTAAAGAAGGCCTTGATAGAACTTCCGTTCTTCAGCTGATAGTTCCTTTCATGCAGTTTTGTTTTGAAATGCTCCCTCACATCGTGTAAGCCAGATGCCATCACTTTAATATCTCTATTGCATATTCTACAGTATGCATGTGAAGAGCCTAATTTGGATGTCTCAATAATCCCAGGGAATATAGTTGTCCAGTCAGATTGAAACTTCCCACGACGTTGATCTTCTTCTAACCTCCTTTTTTTTTAAAGTTAGGCTCAGCCATGCTGTTAGATGGATGCAATATTTCCTGCTAGACAGAAAAAAAAAAATATTAATGTGAAAAAGTAAATACAAATATTAATAATCAATTTGAAAAATATAATTATTTGTAATTTTAATATTATATAATGAAATAGAATCTTGGAAAAAAATTAATACAATTTATGGTTGAAATGAAGAACAGTTGCTGTGTTTTCTATAGTGCCTTATAAAAGTACAGGCCTAAAGAGACCAGTAATAAGCATTATGGGTTAGGAATCTTAAATTTAAAATCTAATAAATTTTTTGCTAAAGCTGGTAATGAAAATATAAACTAGCGCTGGCGTAATATTAGCCTGTATATTTTCTACCGAACTTCAAAAATTGGAATAGCCGTTAAAGCCCAACTGGTAGTTTTAAATAGACCTTCCCATACAAATTTTAGTGTCAATCAAACATTGATAGTAGGCTAATTAATTATTTAATAATTATAAATCATTGAATGACCGTAATGATGACCACCAAAGGCAAAATAACATTGTTTTTTAAAGAAACGAAATTAAAAACTAAGAAGAGAAGTAGGCTAACTCCAAATAAACTTTTCCTGATCGAGTTAAGATGTAAAACGCTATTGTGGTTTTTTTTTCTTTTCAGCATAAAATATCGGAATGACGTTCGCCGAATTCCGTGTATTTTCGTACATTTAGTTTAGGCTACACAAGATTAATATATTATAATTAAAAAAAAATGCCAAAAAACCGTAATTGAAAATTTACCTTACGCCATACTAAATGTGTACCAAATTATGCTAAACAAAGGCAAAAATAGATTTATCTAAACATTGTTTTTTATTTAATCACTGGAAATTAATCCTTGGCTTAAAATCTCGTAAACCTCGCGCTAAAAAAAAAATTGTGAACATGTCCCGCGGCAATTGAAAAAATAGGCAGCTTTATTTTCAAATTTTTTTTTTTTTTATCCACTTGGCTTAAAATCTCGCCAAATCTTATGACGCAAATTGTGTAGTGGCACAAGATTTATATGTATATTTAATAATTAGGCGAAAAAACCCGTACAGACCCGTGTACGGCCCGTACACATCTGAAAACGCAAACACCCCGTACAGATTATGGGTAAACCTTTAAGTGTGGCATGTATGAGTACTGCTGTAGGGGAGTGAAGTGTTAGAGACCATCATACTAGGTCCAGCTTCTTATGAGGTGGGGAAGTGACCAGTTCCCTTCTTTGTTGCCTTTTCATTCCCTAACTCATGAGCAGAGCCAGGTACCCATTTACAGCTGGGTTGACTGGTGTATGTTCATTGAACCCAGTAAGTGTGCCAGGAGAGGCAAGTGTTCTAACTGCTCAGCCAATCAGATACTCTTACTTTCTACTTGTAGCTATTATACCCTGTACTGTTTGGTAACTGGGATTCATCCTCACATGAAGTCCAATCCAATTTGGAAACCTAGTAACTTAATTTTCATGGAGACAAAACATACTACAAAAGTCCACACAGACTTCAGGAAACTGTCACCTTCTAATGTGTACGTGGTGTTTGAAACTTGAAAGTGAACCCTGACCCAGTCCTGAAGGTGAAGGTTGCTGCCCACCTTCGAGGTCAGTGTGTTACCACTAGTGTTGAGGATCAGGTGCATGAGCAATTGTCCACTGTCCAAGCTGAAACTCAGGGAATCCATAGTAACCTACATGAGAATAATCAAATATACTAGTCACAAAAAGTGGGGGATATTTTAAGATGGTATGTATTATTTTACAAAAGAGTGGATTTCGTATTTTAATGGTTGTATGGACATATAGAGCACGCTCTTCTCCACTCTCACGTGCAATATCATGTTGACCTGGTGACTCGTGATGAGTAAGCCAATCCCAAGAACAGAGGTGGGGACCATCCGTAAAGTTCACACATTATTCTTTTTCACAAAAATGCGTGTATCTCGAGTTTGATGAACACTACTCACCATGGACAGGTATAAAAAGACTCTGCAACAGATAAAATTTCTTTTCTTCGTCATGGAACGTTTGACAGAACAGCAGAGATGGATAGGCATAGGCATGTTGCAAACCGGAAGTCGGCAAGTGGATGTTGCTCGGAACCTCAATGTTTCACCGTCAGTTGTCAGCAGACTGTGGAACAGGTATCGAAATTTCCGAACAGTGGCTGATCTGCCTCGGACTGGCCGCCCAAGAGTCACTACACGCCGCCAAGATCAACTTCTTGTTACTCAGGCCCTCAGAACTCGGACTCTAAATGCTACTCAACTTCAGCAACACCTTCAACAGACCACTGGGATCCGGGTCTCAACTCAGACAGTACAAAACCGTTTGCACCAAGTGCAACTGGCCTCACGCAGACCATTTGTAGCTTTGCCCATGTCACCACAACACAGGCGAGCAAGAATGGATTGGTGCCAACGTCATCATCGGTGCACCAATCAACAGTGGGCATCAGTGATGTTTTCTGATGAGTCCCGTTTTGTTTTGGATTTTCATGATCGTCGAATACGTGTCTGACGACGGCGAGGTGAGCGTTACCAGCCTCCTGCAACTGTTGCACACAACCGTTATGGAGGTGGCAGTGTAATGGTGTGGGCAGGCATCTGTATGAATGACAGGGCCGACCTTCACTTATGCCAGGTCAATATCACAGGGCTCTACTACCGTGACAACATCATCGAGCCTATTGTTGTGCCATTTGCTCAACGGCATGGATCAGATTTCATCTTCCAGGATGACAATGCACGTCCTCACCGTGCTCGCGTCGTCCATGATCACCTTCAGATGCAGCATATCCGAACGTTACCGTGGCCGCCGATGTCCCCCGACCTATTGAGCATTTGTGGGACCTCCTGAATAGACGCGTCCAACAACGTCCAGCCGCTCCACAGACTCTTCAGCAGTTAGCCCAGGCGCTTCAGCAGGAGTGGCAGAGAATTCCTCAAGACAACATCAGAAGGCTTATTTGCAGTATGAGACGTCGTTGCAATGCATGTTTAGCGGCAAACGGGGGCCCTACACTTTTTTAGAAATATTGGAATATTTTTGTGAAAATGAAGTACCTACCCTGCCTTGGTTGCCAGTGCGACTAAAATCATGTGAGTAAAGCCATAACACTTCTTATACCGCAAATGTCTTGTTATGATGCTCAAGTTTACTTGTACGAAAGAATAAATGAACTAATTTGAAATATATTGTCTTTGGATAACTTTTAAATTCATTATCCCCTACTTTTTGTGACAGGTATATCAATTCAAATATTTAAAATCAAGTAAAAATAGAAGTCACAATTTTATAAATAAAAATTTTAAATAAAACTAATGAAACCAGGTGAAAACATGTTCTACTTTCTTTTGTACAGCACTTGGTGTTCTTCTCAAAGAGTCACCAATTTATTTTATTTTTTTGTTGTGGTGAAATCTTTAAAAGTTGTTTTTAGTTGTACTAAAGCAGTTTAAGTTTTATTATTTAGTTATACTCAAGAAGTTATGTACCGTTTTGGGAGCTGCTCTGGGGTATATAAACTCCGCTTACTCTTTTTTCTAGTGCTTGTGTACCACAGAGTGCTCTCAGTGAACGCATGTTATTTCATGACATCAAGGAGTGAGAATGATGACATAGGTGAGTTGGCAAGGGTGGCATATGCTTTACTGGTCTTTTGGTGGGAGGTGCTCAGACTGGTCAGATGTGTCCAGCCCAAGTGTCTTGCCCAGACAAACAAATAATCATTTGTCTAGCAGTGAATGTGGATGGTGGGACTAATGTGTTTGTATCTGTGAGGATACAGGAATCTGTCATCTATTCATTTATTGTGTGAGACTCGTCAAATATGCAGAAGTGAGTTAATAATTGTTTTGAACTGTCTGGACAGTCTGCAAGGTCGGATTATTAACATTTTTTTGTTTGCGTTGAGAGTTCAGTTTTTTTTCTCTTGCAAGAAGACTATACTCAATTCAGATCCAACATCACCAACAATGCAACAAAAACCCCAAGCAACCACTCAACATACTTACTGTGTACATAATCAACCCAGCTGTACTGGCTGTTGTGAAAAAGAAGCTGATTTCAGTGATAACCAAGCTGGCTTCAAAATGGAGCATATTGTCCGTCTCAAAGTGAGCCATGTTCTGGAAGAGACAGGTCAGTCCTGAAAATCCAGGCACACAATCACAGGTCTTGTTGACCCACAGGTCTCGGCAAGTTCCTCCATTAGCACAAGCACTCTCTAGACAAGGTGAATGTGTAGGGCAGCCATACTCTGGGGCCAACCCATCTGAGTTGTGGTCCAATGTGAACTGATCTGCGTCTGCTAGATTGACTAGCTGACCATTTATCACTAGGTTCTGTATGCGGAATAAAATGATAATATATATTTATTTAATGAAGATGTTAACTCAGTTATTGCGTTCAGTATCCAGGATAAAACAATACATTAACTCTGTTATTGGGTTCAGTATCCAGGATAAAACAAAACATTAACTCCATTATTAGGTTCAGTATCCAGGATAAAACAATACATTAACTCTGTTATTAGGTTCAGTATCCAGGATAAAACAATACATTAACTCTGTTATTGGTTTCAGTATCCAGGATAAAACAATACATTAACTCCGTTATTAGGTTCAGTATCCAGGATAAAACAATACATTAACTCTGTTATTAGGTTCAGTATCCAGGATAAAACAATACATTAACTCTGTTATTAGGTTCAGTATCCAGGATAAAACAATACATTAACTCTGTTATTAGGTTCAGTATCCAGGATACAACAATACATTAACTCTGTTATTAGGTTCAGTATCCAGGATAAAACAATACATTAACTCTGTTATTAGGTTCAGTATCCAGGATAAAACAATACATTAACTCTGTTATTAGGTTCAGTATCCAGGATAAAACAATACATTAACTCTGTTATTAGGTTCAGTATCCAGGATAAAACAATACATTAACTCTGTTATTAGGTTCAGTATCCAGGATAAAACAATACATTAACTCTGTTATTAGGTTCAGTATCCAGGATAAAACAATACATTAACTCTGTTATTAGGTTCAGTATCCAGGATAAAACAATACATTAACTCTGTTATTAGGTTCAGTATCCAGGATAAAACAATACATTAACTCTGTTATTAGGTTCAGTATCCAGGATAAAACAATACATAAACTCTGTTATTAGGTTCAGTATCCAGGATAAAACAATACATTAACTCTGTTATTAGGTTCAGTATCCAGGATAAAACAATACATTAACTCTGTTATTAGGTTCAGTATCCAGGATAAAACAATACATAAACTCTGTTATTAGGTTCAGTATCCAGGATAAAACAATACATTAACTCTGTTATTAGGTTCAGTATCCAGGATAAAACAATACATTAACTCTGTTATTAGGTTCAGTATCCAGGATAAAACAATACATTAACTCTGTTATTAGGTTCAGTATCCAGGATAAAACAATACATTAACTCTGTTATTAGGTTCAGTATCCAGGATAAAACAATACATTAACTCTGTTATTAGGTTCAGTATCCAGGATAAAACAATACATTAACTCTGTTATTAGGTTCAGTATCCAGGATAAAACAATACATTAGGTTCAGTATCCAGGATAAAACAATACATTAACTCTGTTATTAGGTTCAGTATCCAGGATAAAACAATACATTAACTCTGTTATTAGGTTCAGTATCCAGGATAAAACAATACATTAACTCTGTTATTAGGTTCAGTATCCAGGATAAAACAATACGGGGAACTCTGTTATTAGGTTCAGTATCCAGGATAAAACAATACATTAACTCTGTTATTAGGTTCAGTATCCAGGATAAAACAATACATAAACTCTGTTATTAGGTTCAGTATCCAGGATAAAACAATACATTAACTCTGTTATTAGGTTCAGTATCCAGGATAAAACAATACATTAACTCTGTTATTAGGTTCAGTATCCAGGATAAAACAATACATTAACTCTGTTATTAGGTTCAGTATCCAGGATAAAACAATACATTAACTCTGTTATTAGGTTCAGTATCCAGGATAAAACAATACATTAACTCTGTTATTAGGTTCAGTATCCAGGATAAAACAATACATTAACTCTGTTATTAGGTTCAGTATCCAGGATAAAACAATACATTACCTCTGTTATTAGGTTCAGTATCCAGGATAAAACAATACATTAACTCTGTTATTAGGTTCAGTATCCAGGATAAAACAATACATTAACTCTGTTATTAGGTTCAGTATCCAGGATAAAACAATACATTAACTCTGTTATTAGGTTCAGTATCCAGGATAAAACAATACATTAACTCTGTTATTAGGTTCAGTATCCAGGATAAAACAATACATTAACTCCGTTATTAGGTTCAGTATCCAAGATAAAACAATACATTAACTCTGTTATTAGTTTCAGTATCCAGGATAAAACAATACATTAACTCTGTTATTAGGTTCAGTATCCAGGATAAAACAATACATTAACTCTGTTATTAGGTTCAGTATCCAGGATAAAACAATACATTAACTCTGTTATTAGGTTCAGTATCCAGGATAAAACAATACATTAACTCCGTTATTGGGTTCAGATAAAACAATACATTAACTCTGTTATTAGGTTCAGATAAAACAATACATTAACTCTGTTATTGGGTTCAGATAAAACAATACATTAACTCCGTTATTAGGTTCAGTATCCAGGATAAAACAATACATTAACTCTGTTATTAGGTTCAGTATCCAGGATAAAACAATACATTAACTCTGTTATTGGGTTCAGATAAAACAATACATTAACTCTGTTATTAGGTTCAGTATCCAGGATAAAACAATACATTAACTCCGTTATTAGGTTCAGTATCCAGGATAAAACAATACATTAACTCTGTTATTAGGTTCAGATAAAACAATACATTAACTCCGTTATTAGGTTCAGTATCCAGGATAAAACAATACATTAACTCCGTTATTAGGTTCAGTATCCAGGATAAAACAATACATTAACTCCGTTATTGGGTTCAGATAAAACAATACATTAACTCTGTTATTAGGTTCAGTATCCAGGATAAAACAATACATTAACTCCGTTATTAGGTTCAGTATCCAGGATAAAACAATACATTAACTCCGTTATTAGGTTCAGTATCCAGGATAAAACAATACATTAACTCCGTTATTAGGTTCAGTATCCAGGATAAAACAATACATTAACTCCGTTATTAGGTTCAGTATCCAGGATAAAACAATACATTAACTCCGTTATTAGGTTCAGTATCCAGGATAAAACAATACATTAACTCTGTTATTAGGTTCAGTATCCAGGATAAAACAATACATTAACTCCATTATTAGGTTCAATATCCAGGATAAAACAATACATTAACTCTGTTATTGTGTTCAGTATCCAGGATAAAACAATACATTAACTCTGTTATTAGGTTCAGTATCCAGGATAAAACAATACATTAACTCCGTTATTAGGTTCAGTATCCAGGATAAAACAATACATTAACTCTGTTATTAGGTTCAGTATCCAGGATAAAACAATACATTAACTCTGTTATTAGGTTCAGTATCCAGGATAAAACAATACATTAACTCCGTTATTAGGTTCAGTATCCAGGATAAAACAATACATTAACTCTGTTATTGGGTTCAGTATCCAGGATAAAACAATACATTAACTCTGTTATTAAGTTCAGTATCCAGGATAAAACAATACATTAACTCTGTTATTAGGTTCAGTATCCAGGATAAAACAATACATTAACTCTGTTATTAGGTTCAGTATCCAGGATAAAACAATACATTAACTCTGTTATTGGGTTCAGTATCCAGGATAAAACAATACATTAACTCTGTTATTAAGTTCAGTATCCAAGATAAAACAATACATTAACTCTGTTATTAGGTTCAGTATCCAGGATAAAACAATACATTAACTCTGTTATTAGGTTCAGTATCCAGGATAAAACAATACATTAACTCTGTTATTAGGTTCAGTATCCAAGATAAAACAATACATTAACTCCGTTATTAGGTTCAGTATCCAAGATAAAACAATACATTAACTCTGTTATTAGGTTCAGTATCCAGGATAAAACAATACATTAACTCTGTTATTAAGTTCAGTATCCAAGATAAAACAATACATTAACTCTGTTATTGGGTTCAGTATCCAGGATAAAACAATACATTAACTCTGTTATTAGGTTCAGTATCCAGGATAAAACAATACATTAACTCTGTTATTAGGTTCAGTATCCAGGATAAAACAATACATTAACTCTGTTATTAGGTTCAGTATCCAGGATAAAACAATACATTAACTCTGTTATTGGGTTCAGTATCCAGGATAAAACAATACATTAACTCTGTTATTGGGTTCAGTATCCAGGATAAAACAATACATTAACTCTGTTATTGGGTTCAGTATCCAGGATAAAACAATACATTAACTCTGTTATTAGGTTCAGTATCCAGGATAAAACAATACATTAACTCTGTTATTGGGTTCAGTATCCAGGATAAAACAATACATTAACTCTGTTATTAAGTTCAGTATCCAAGATAAAACAATACATTAACTCTGTTATTAGGTTCAGTATCCAGGATAAAACAATACATTAACTCTGTTATTGGGTTCAGTATCCAGGATAAAACAATACATTAACTCTGTTATTAAGTTCAGTATCCAGGATAAAACAATACATTAACTCTGTTATTAGGTTCAGTATCCAGGATAAAACAATACATTAACTCTGTTATTAGGTTCAGTATCCAGGATAAAACAATACATTAACTCTGTTATTAGGTTCAGTATCCAGGATAAAACAATACATTAACTCTGTTATTGGGTTCAGTATCCAGGATAAAACAATACATTAACTCTGTTATTAGGTTCAGTATCCAGGATAAAACAATACATTAACTCCATTATTAGGTTCAGTATCCAGGATAAAACAATACATTAACTCTGTTATTGGGTTCAGTATCCAGGATAAAACAATACATTAACTCCGTTATTAGGTTCAGTATCCAGGATAAAACAATACATTAACTCTGTTATTAGGTTCAGTATCCAGGATAAAACAATACATTAACTCCATTATTAGGTTCAGTATCCAGGATAAAACAATACATTAACTCCATTATTAGGTTCAGTATCCAGGATAAAACAATACATTAACTCTGTTATTGGGTTCAGTATCCACAATAAAACAATACATTAACTCCGTTATTAGGTTCAGTATCCAGGATAAAACAATACATTAACTCTGTTATTGGGTTCAGTATCCAGGATAAAACAATACATTAACTCCGTTATTAGGTTCAGTATCCAGGATAAAACAATACATTAACTCTGTTATTAGGTTCAGTATCCAGGATAAAACAATACATTAACTCCGTTATTAGGTTCAGTATCCAGGATAAAACAATACATTAACTCTGTTATTAGGTTCAGTATCCAGGATAAAACAATACATTAACTCCGTTATTAGGTTCAGTATCCAGGATAAAACAATACATTAACTCCGTTATTAGGTTCAGTATCCAGGATAAAACAATACATTAACTCCGTTATTAGGTTCAGTATCCAGGATAAAACAATACATTAACTCTGTTATTGGGTTCAGTATCCAGGATAAAACAATACATTAACTCCGTTATTAGGTTCAATATCCAGGATAAAACAATACATTAACTCCGTTATTAGGTTCAGTATCCAGGATAAAACAATACATTAACTCCGTTATTAGGTTCAGTATCCAGGATAAAACAATACATTAACTCTGTTATTGGGTTCAGTATCCAGGATAAAACAATACATTAACTCCGTTATTAGGTTCAGTATCCAGGATAAAACAATACATTAACTCCGTTATTAGGTTCAGTATCCAGGATAAAACAATACATTAACTCCGTTATTAGGTTCAATATCCAGGATAAAACAATACATTAACTCCGTTATTAGGTTCAGTATCCAGGATAAAACAATACATTAACTCCGTTATTAGGTTCAGTATCCAGGATAAAACAATACATTAACTCTGTTATTAGGTTCAGTATCCAGGATAAAACAATACATTAACTCTGTTATTAGGTTCAGTATCCAAGATAAAACAATACATTAACTCTGTTATTAGGTTCAGTATCCAGGATAAAACAATACATTAACTCTGTTATTAGGTTCAGATAAAACAATACATTAACTCTGTTATTAGGTTCAGTATCCAGGATAAAACAATACATTAACTCTGTTATTAGGTTCAGTATCCAGGATAAAACAATACATTAACTCTGTTATTAGGTTCAGATAAAACAATACATTAACTCTGTTATTACGTTCAGTATCCAAGATAAAACAATACATTAACTCTGTTATTAGGTTCAGTATCCAGGATAAAACAATACATTAACTCTGTTATTGGGTTCAGTATCCAAGATAAAACAATACATTAACTCTGTTATTAGGTTCAGTATCCAGGATAAAACAATACATTAACTCTGTTATTAGATTCAGTATCCAGGATAAAACAATACATTAACTCTGTTATTAGGTTCAATATCCAGGATAAAACAAGACATTAACTCTGTTATTAGGTTCTGTATCCAGGATAAAACAATACATTAACTCTGTTATTGGGTTCAGTATCAAGGATAAAACAATACATTAACTCTGTTATTAGGTTCAGTATCCAGGATAAAACAATACATTAACTCTGTTATTAGGTTCAGTATCCAGGATAAAACAATACATTAACTCTGTTATTAGGTTCAGTATCCGGGATAAAACAATACATTAACTCTGTTATTAGGTTCAGTATCCAGGATAAAACAATACATTAACTCTGTTATTGGGTTCAGTATCCAGGATAAAACAATACATTAACTCTGTTATTAGGTTCAGTATCCAGGATAAAACAATACATTAACTCTGTTATTAGGTTCAGTATCCAGGATAAAACAATACATTAACTCTGTTATTAGGTTCAGTATCCAGGATAAAACAATACATTAACTCTGTTATTAGGTTCAGTATCCAGGATAAAACAATACATTAACTCTGTTATTAGGTTCAGTATCCAGGATAAAACAATACATTAACTCTGTTATTGGGTTCAGTATCCAGGATAAAACAATACATTAACTCCGTTATTAGGTTCAGTATCCAGGATAAAACCATACATTAACTCTGTTATTAGGTTCAGTATCCAGGATAAAACAATACATTAACTCTGTTATTAGGTTCAGTATCCAGGATAAAACAATACATTAACTCTGTTATTAGGTTCAGTATCCAGGATAAAACAATACATTAACTCTGTTATTAGGTTCAGTATCCAGGATAAAACAATACATTAACTCTGTTATTAGGTTCAGTATCCAGGATAAAACAATACATTAACTCTGTTATTAGGTTCAGTATCCATGATAAAACAATACATTAACTCTGTTATTGGGTTCAGTATCCAGGATAAAACAATACATTAACTCCATTATTAGGTTCAGTATCCAGGATAAAACAATACATTAACTCTGTTATTGGGTTCAGTATCCAGGATAAAACAATACATTAACTCCGTTATTAGGTTCAGTATCCAGGATAAAACAATACATTAACTCTGTTATTGGGTTCAGTATCCAGGATAAAACAATACATTAACTCTGTTATTAGGTTCAGTATCCAGGATACAACAATACATTAACTCTGTTATTAGGTTCAGTATCCAGGATAAAACAATACATTAACTCTGTTATTAGGTTCAGTATCCAGGATACAACAATACATTAACTCTGTTATTGGGTTCAGTATCCGGGATAAAACAATACATTAACTCCGTTATTAGGTTCAGTATCCAGGATAAAACAATACATTAACTCTGTTATTAGGTTCAGTATCCAGGATAAAACAATACATTAACTCCATTATTAGGTTCAGTATCCAGGATAAAACAATACATTAACTCTGTTATTAGGTTCAGTATCCAGGATAAAACAATACATTAACTCCGTTACTAGGTTCAGTATCCAGGATAAAACAATACATTAACTCTGTTATTGGGTTCAGTATCCAGGATAAAACAATACATTAACTCCGTTATTAGGTTCAGTGTCCAGGATAAAACAATACATTAACTCCGTTATTGGGTTCAGTATCCAGGATAAAACAATACATTAACTCTGTTATTAGGTTCAGATAAAACAATACATTAACTCCGTTATTAGGTTCAGTATTCAGAATAAAACAATACATTAACTCCGTTATTAGGTTCAGTATCCAGGATAAAACAATACATTAACTCTGTTATTGGGTTCAGTATCCAGGATAAAACAATACATTAACTCTGTTATTAGGTTCAGTATCCAGGATAAAACAATACATTAACTCTGTTATTAGGTTCAGTATCCAGGATAAAACAATACATTAACTCCGTTATTGGATTCAGATAAAACAATACATTAACTCTGTTATTAGGTTCAGTATCCAGGATAAAACAATACATTAACTCTGTTATTGGGTTCAGATAAAACAATACATTAACTCCGTTATTAGGTTCAGTATCCAGGATAAAACAATACATTAACTCTGTTATTGGGTTCAGTATCCAGGATAAAACAATACATTAACTCCGTTATTGGATTCAGATAAAACAATACATTAACTCTGTTATTAGGTTCAGTATCCAGGATAAAACAATACATTAACTCTGTTATTAGGTTCAGTATCCAGGATAAAACAATACATTAACTCCGTTATTGGATTCAGATAAAACAATACATTAACTCCGTTATTAGGTTCAGTATCCAGGATAAAACAATACATTAACTCTGTTATTAGGTTCAGTATCCAGGATAAAACAATACATTAACTCCGTTATTGGATTCAGATAAAACAATACATTAACTCTGTTATTAGGTTCAGTATCCAGGATAAAACAATACATTAACTCCGTTATTGGGTTCAGATAAAACAATACATTAACTCTGTTATTAGGTTCAGTATCCAGGATAAAACAATACATTAACTCCGTTATTGGGTTCAGATAAAACAATACATTAACTCTGTTATTAGGTTCAGTATCCAGGATAAAACAATACATTAACTCTGTTATTAGGTTCAGTATCCAAGATAAAACAATACATTAACTCCGTTATTAGGTTCAGTATCCAGGATAAAACAATACATTAACTCCGTTATTAGGTTCAGTATCCAGGATAAAACAATACATTAACTCCGTTATTAGGTTCAGTATCCAGGATAAAACAATACATTAACTCTGTTATTAGGTTCAGTATCCAGGATAAAACAATACATTAACTCCGTTATTAGGTTCAGATAAAACAATACATTAACTATGTTATTAGGTTCAGTATCCAGGATAAAACAATACATTAACTCCATTATTAGGTTCAATATCCAGGATAAAACAATACATTAACTCTGTTATTGGGTTCAGTATCCAGGATAAAACAATACATTAACTGCATTATTAGGTTCAATATCCAGGATAAAACAATACATTAACTCTGTTATTAGGGTCAGTATCCAGGATAAAACAATACATTAACTCTGTTATTAGGTTCAGTATCCAGGATAAAACAATACATTAACTCTGTTATTAGGTTCAGTATCCAGGATAAAACAATACATTAACTCCATTATTAGGTTCAATATCCAGGATAAAACAATACATTAACTCTGTTATTGGGTTCAGTATCCAGGATAAAACAATACATTAACTCTGTTATTAAGTTCAGTATCCAGGATAAAACAATACATTAACTCTGTTATTAGGTTCAGTATCCAGGATAAAACAATACATTAACTCTGTTATTAGGTTCAGTATCCAGGATAAAACAATACATTAACTCTGTTATTGGGTTCAGTATCCAGGATAAAACAATACATTAACTCTGTTATTAAGTTCAGTATCCAAGATAAAACAATACATTAACTCTGTTATTAGGTTCAGTATCCAGGATAAAACAATACATTAACTCTGTTATTGGGTTCAGTATCCAGGATAAAACAATACATTAACTCTGTTATTAGGTTCAGTATCCAAGATAAAACAATACATTAACTCCATTATTAGGTTCAGTATCCAAGATAAAACAATACATAAACTCTGTTATTGGGTTCAGTATCCAGGATAAAACAATACATTAACTCTGTTATTAAGTTCAGTATCCAAGATAAAACAATACATTAACTCTGTTATTGGGTTCAGTATCCAGGATAAAACAATACATTAACTCTGTTATTAGGTTCAGTATCCAGGATAAAACAATACATTAACTCTGTTATTGGGTTCAGTATCCAAGATAAAACAATACATTAACTCTGTTATTAGGTTCAGTATCCAGGATAAAACAATACATTAACTCTGTTATTGGGTTCAGTATCCAGGATAAAACAATACATTAACTCTGTTATTAAGTTCAGTATCCAAGATAAAACAATACATTAACTCTGTTATTAGGTTCAGTATCCAGGATAAAACAATACATTAACTCTGTTATTGGGTTCAGTATCCAGGATAAAACAATACATTAACTCTGTTATTGGGTTCAGTATCCAGGATAAAACAATACATTAACTCTGTTATTGGGTTCAGTATCCAAGATAAAACAATACATTAACTCTGTTATTAGGTTCAGTATCCAGGATAAAACAATACATTAACTCTGTTATTGGGTTCAGTATCCAGGATAAAACAATACATTAACTCTGTTATTAAGTTCAGTATCCAAGATAAAACAATACATTAACTCTGTTATTAGGTTCAGTATCCAGGATAAAACAATACATTAACTCTGTTATTGGGTTCAGTATCCAGGATAAAACAATACATTAACTCTGTTATTAAGTTCAGTATCCAGGATAAAACAATACATTAATTCTGTTATTAGGTTCAGTATCCAGGATAAAACAATACATTAACTCTGTTATTAGGTTCAGTATCCAGGATAAAACAATACATTAACTCCATTATTAGATTCAATATCCAGGATAAAACAATACATTAACTCTGTTATTGGGTTCAGTATCCAGGATAAAACAATACATTAACTCCGTTATTAGGTTCAGTATCCAAGATAAAACAATACATTAACTCCATTATTAGGTTCAGTATCCAGGATAAAACAATACATTAACTCTGTTATTGGGTTCAGTATCCACAATAAAACAATACATTAACTCCGTTATTAGGTTCAGTATCCAGGATAAAACAATACATTAACTCTGTTATTGGGTTCAGTATCCAGGATAAAACAATACATTAACTCCATTATTAGGTTCAGTATCCAGGATAAAACAATACATTAACTCTGTTATTAGGTTCAGTATCCAGGATAAAACAATACATTAACTCTGTTATTGGGTTCAGTATCCAGGATAAAACAATACATTAACTCTGTTATTAGGTTCAGTATCCAGGATAAAACAATACATTAACTCTGTTATTAGGTTCAGTATCCAGGATAAAACAATACATTAACTCTGTTATTAGGTTCAGATAAAACAATACATTAACTCTGTTATTAGGTTCAGTATCCAGGATAAAACAATACATTAACTCCGTTATTAGGTTCAGTATCCAGGATAAAACAATACATTAACTCTGTTATTAGGTTCAGTATCCAGGATAAAACAATACATTAACTCCGTTATTAGGTTCAGTATCCAGGATAAAACAATACATTAACTCCGTGATTAGGTTCAGTATCCAGGATAAAACAATACAATACATTTAACTCTGTTATTAGGTTCAGTATCCAGGATAAAACAATACATTAACTCTGTTATTAGGTTCAGTATCCAGGATAAAACAATACATTAACTCCGTTATTAGGTTCAGTATCCAGGATAAAACAATACATTAACTCCGTTATTAGGTTCAGTATCCAGGATAAAACAATACATTAACCTCTGTTTATTAGGTTCTGTATCCAGGATAAAACAATACATTAACTCTGTTATTAGGTTCAGTATCCAGGATAAAACAATACATTAACTCTGTTATTAGGTTCAGTATCCAGGAATAAAACAATACATTAACTCCTTTCATTAGGTTCAATATCGAGGATAAAAACAATTACATTAACTCTGTTATTAGGTTCAGTAACCAGGATAAAAAAATACATTAACTCTGTTATTAGGTTCAGTATCCAGGATAAAACAATACATTAACTCTGTTATTAGGTTCAGTATCCAGGAAAAACAATACATTAACTCTGTTATTAGGTTCAGTATTCCAGGATAAAACAATACATTAACTCTGTTATTAGGTTCAGTATCCAGGATAAAACAATACATTAACTCTGTTAGGTTCAGTATCAGATAAAACAATATTAGGTTCAGTATCCAGGGAAAAAACAATACATTAACTCTGTTATTAGGTTCAGTATCCAGGATAAAACAATACATTAACTTCGTTATTAGGTTCAGTATCCAGGATAAAACAATACATTAACTCTGTTATTAGGTTCAGATAAAACAATACATTAACTCTGTTATTAGGTTCAGTATCCAGGATAAAACAATACATTAACTCTGTTATTAGGTTCAGTATCCAGGTTTAAAAACAATACATTAACTCTGTTATTAGGTTCAGTATCCAGGATAAAACAATACATTAACTCTTGTTATTAGGTTCAGTATCCAGGATAAAACAAAACACATTAACTCTGTTATTAGGTTCAATATCCAGGATAAAACAATACATTAACTCTGTTATTAAGGTTCAGTATCCAGGATAAAACAATACATTAACTCTGTTATTGGGTTCAGATAAAACAATACATTAACTCTGTTATTAGGTTCAGTATCCAGGATAAAACAATACATTAACTCTGTTATTAGGTTCAGTATCCAGGATAAAACAATACATTAACTCTGTTATTAGGTTCAGTATCCAGGATAAAACAATACATTAACTCTGTTATTAGGTTCAGTATCCAGGATAAAACAATACATTAACTCTGTTATTATTTTCAGTATCCACGACAAACGAGATCTACACTCTTGCTATTAGGTTCGGTATTCAGAATAAAGCTACAGAGGGCCTAAGTTATTAGGTTCAGTATCCAGGATAAAACAATACATTAACTCTGTTATTAGGTTCAGAATATATCCAGGATAAAAAAACAATACATTAACTCTGTTATTAGGTTCAGTATCCAGGATAAAACAATACATTAACTCTGTTATTAGGTTCAGTATCCAGGGAAAAAACAATACATTAACTCTGTTATTAGGTTCAGTATCCAGGATAAAACAATACATTAACTTCGTTATTAGGTTCAGTACCCAGGATAAAACAATACATTAACTCTGTTATTAGGTTCAGTATCCAGGATAAAACAATACATTAACTCTGTTATTAGGTTCAGTATCCAGGATAAAACAATACATTAACTCTGTTATTAGGTTCAGTATCCAGGATAAAACAATACATTAACTCTGTTATTAGGTTCAGTATCCAGGATAAAACAATACATTAACTTCGTTATTAGGTTCAGTATCCAGGATAAAACAATACATTAACTCTGTTATTAGGTTCAGTTAAAAGATTACATTAATTCTGTTATTGGGTTCAGATAAAAAAATACATTAACTCTGTTCTTAGGTTCAGTATCCAGGATAAACTAATACATTAACTCTGTTATTAGGTTCAGTATCCAGGATAAAACAATACATTAACTCTGTTATTAGGTTCAGTATCCAGGATAAAACAATACATTAACTCCGTTATTAGGTTCAGTATCCAGGATAAAAAAATACATTAACTCTGTTATTAGGTTCAGTATCCAGGATAAAACAATACATTAACTCTGTTATTAGGTTCAGTATCCAGGATAAAACAATACATTAACTCCGTTATTAGGTTCAGTATCCAGGATAAAACAATACATTAACTCCGTTATTAGGTTCAGTATCCAGGATAAAACAATACATTAACTCTGTTATTAGGTTCAGATAAAACAATACATTAACTCCGTTATTAGGTTCAGTATCCAGGATAAAACAATACATTAACTCTGTTATTAGGTTCAGTATCCAGGATAAAACAATACATTAACTCTGTTATTAGGTTCAGTATCCAGGATAAAACAATACATTAACTCCGTTATTAGGTTCAGTATCCAAGATAAAACAATACATTAACTCTGTTATTAGGTTCAGTATCCAGGATAAAACAATACATTAACTCCGTTATTAGGTTCACAGTATCCAAGGATAAAACACAATACATTAACTCCGTTATTAGGTTCAGTATCCAGGATAAAACAATACATTAACTCTGTTATTAGGTTCAGTATCCAGGATAAAACAATACATTAACTCTGTTATTAGGTTCAGTATCCAGGATAAAATAATACATTAACTCTGTTATTAGGTTCAGTATCCAGGATAAAACAATACATTAACTCTGTTATTAGGTTCAGTATCCAGGATAAAACAATACATTAACTCTGTTATTGGGTTCAGATAAAACAATACATTAACTCTGTTATTAGGTTCAGTATCCAGGATAAAACAATACATTAACTCTGTTATTGGGTTCAGATAAAACAATACATTAACTCTGTTATTAGGTTCAGTATCCAGGATAAAACAATACATTAACTCTGTTATTAGGTTCAGTATCCAGGATAAAACAATACATTAACTCTGTTATTAGGTTCAGTATCCAGATAAAACAATACATTAACTCTGTTTATTAGGTTAAGTATCCAGGATAAAACAATACATTAACTCTGTTATTAGGTTCAGTATCCAGGATAAAACAATACATTAACTCTGTTATTAGGTTCAGTATCCAGGATAAAACAATACATTAACTCTGTTATTAGGTTCAGTATCCAGGATAAAACAATACATTAACTCTGTTATTAGGTTCAGTATCCAGGATAAAAACAATACATTAAACTCTGTTATTAGGTTCAGTTCAGTATCCAGGATAAAACAATACATTAACTCTGTTATTAGGTTCAGTATCCAGGATAAAACAATACATTAACTCTGTTATTAGGTTCAGTATCCAGGATAAAACAATACATTAACTCTGTTATTAGGTTCAGTATCCAGGATAAAACATAAACATTAAACTCTGTTATTAGGTTCAGTATCCAGGATAAAAAACAATACATTAACTCTGTTATTAGGTTCAGTATCCAGGATAAAACAATACATTAACTCTGTTATTAGGTTCAGTATCCAGGATAAAACAATACATTAACTCTGTTATTAGGTACAGTATCCAGGATAAAAACAATACATTAACTCTGTTATTAGGTTCAGATATCATTAAACTCTCCTAATATAAAACAATACATTAACTCTGTTTATTAGGTTCAGTATCCAGGATAAAACAATACATTAACTCTGTTATTAGGTTCAGTATCCAGGATAAAACAATACATTAACTCTGTTATTTGGTCAGTATCCAGATATAAAACAATACATTAACTCTGTTATTAGGTTCAGTATCCAGGATAAAAAACAATACATTAACACTCTGTTATTAGGTTCAGTATCCAGGATAAAAACAATACATTAACTCTGTTATTGGGTTCAGATAAAACAATACCTCTGTATATTAGGTTCAGTATCCAGGATAAAACAATACATTAACTCTGTTATTAGGTTCAGTATCCAGGATAAAACAATACATTAACTCTGTTATTAGGTTCAGTATCCAGGATAAAACAATACATTAACTCTGTTATTAGGTTCAGTATCCAGGATAAAACAATACATTAACTCTGTTATTAGGTTCAGTTTCCAGGATAAAACAAATACATTAACTCTGTTATTAGGTTCAGTATCATTAACTAAATACATGTTATTAGGTTCAGTATCCAGGATAAAACAATACATTAACTCTGTTATTAGGTTCAGTATCCAGGGATAAAACAATACATAAAACTCTGTTATTAGGTTCAGTATCCAAGATAAAACAATACATTAACTCCGTTATTAGGTTCAGTATCCAGGATAAAACAATACATTAACTCTGTTATTAGGTTCAGTATCCAAGATAAAACAATACATTAACTCCGTTATTAGGTTCAGTATCCAAGATAAAACAATACATTAACTCTGTTATTAGGTTCAGTATCCAAGATAAAACAATACATTAACTCCGTTATTAGGTTCAGTATCCAAGATAAAACAATACATTAACTCTGTTATTAGGTTCAGTATCCAGGATAAAACAATACATTAACTCTGTTATTAGGTTCAGTATCCAGGATAAAACAATACATTAACTCTGTTATTAGGTTCAGTATCCAGGATAAAACAATACATTAACTCTGTTATTAGGTTCAGTATCCAGGATAAAACAATACACCACTCCCCTGGACTTACCCAGTTTGTATTTGATGCCATATTTCTGTTATACTCTTAAAATATTCAATCTTGTACTAAGCATTAAACTCCAAGGGAGATAAGAATATAACTGTCACAAGCTCATTAAGTTTATTAAGGGTGGTGAGATGGCCAAGAAGCATTGTCATTTCAAGGATAATGAAGCACGACTCCCAAAACTGAATGCAGTTTTTATGTGAATCTTTAACTAGAACACAATCTTATTTGCTGCAAGGTGAAGTGGCAAGGCAAGCTTGATTCTTTTTTTTGTAAAGTCTCCTAAATATGTTCTGCCCCCATTGACCAAAAGAGTTATACTGTCAGAATCTGGAGCCAGAAAAACATCTTCAACACCCACAACACCTTCTGCTAACTAGTCGTCTGATGATGAAGTAAGCTCCACCGTGATAGCTGTAGCCAGAAGCAACAGAAGTAGCAGTGATTAGAGTCCTATAATATTCTTTTAAAGTACATGTATGATATTTTGTTTGTGTTCAAAGATGTCTGATAATTATATTTAGTTAATAAATGTTGTTAAACTTGTTTATTAAATCACTTTTTACTTCATTTTTATGCAGCTTTCTGGGCCTCAGGAATGAATGAATTTGGTTTGTATTAATTCTGATGGAAAATCAATTTTCCTTTAGTTCTTGTTCAGTTACCATTCAAGTTTTCAAGAACAAATTAACAGGCGCTAAGTAGGGGTTTCTTGTAACATATATTTATTTCTTATATAAGACAGTGTCAAATAAAAATACCTGCTGTTTAAGGTTGCATTCATATAGGCTGGGAAATTAGCATAACACTGTTCTAAATTTGAAATGACAGGATTTTATGACCATCTGTCACTCACACGCGTGATGAAATAATAAGAAGAAATGAACTCTGACCTCACAAGTGATATCTCTAATGAACTCTGACCTCCCAAGTGATATCTCTTATTAAAACATCAATAATAAAACTACAAGGTAATGACAATGAGAAGAAGAAATGTCTGTGAAACAACAAGAAAGATGAAAGATGTCAGGAGAATAGGTCTGCTGAGAAAGATAAAAGATGTTCTTGTCAGGAGAATAGGTATGTTGAGAAAGATGAAAGATGTCAGGAGAATAGGTCTGCTGAGAAAGATGAAAGATGTCAGGAGAATATGTATGCTGAGAAAGATGAAAGATGTCAGGAGAATAGGTCTGCTGAGAAAGATGAAAGATGTCAGGAGAATATGTATGCTGAGAAAGATGAAAGATGTCAGGAGAATAGGTCTGCTGAGAAAGATGAAAGATGTCAGGAGAATAGGTATGCTGAGAAAGATGAGAAAAAGGGAACAACAACCTATAAATATAGTCTGGATATTGTTGTCTTTACATTGTGTTAAGTATAGCCTGAATAAGGAACCACCAGAGACGCAAATGAATGTTCCTGAAGCTGAACATGATCTAGACATAAATAGAGACATTCCATAAAGGGAAGACATCATCATAGCTATCAAAGAGTTAAAGAATGGAAAAGCTTCTGGTCACGAAAATTTAAATGCGGAATTATTTCAGACAGACCCTGAACTTGCATTAGAACTATTAGAACTACTATTTGCACAAGTCTCCAATGGAGTGGAATAAAGGAATAATTGTCAAATTGTCTATTAAGGTTGACCTTGCAGATTACAACTGGAGAGGAGTTACTCTCCTCTCAGTTCCCAGTAAAATACTAGGCAGGGTAATTATCCATAGAATTTCAAAAGCAGCAAACTGAGGAAAGAACAAGAAGGATTCAGAAAGAACAGAAGATGTGCAGATCATATATTTACCCTCAGGAACATCATAGAGCAGTGCTCAGAATGGCAAGAGACAGCTGTACATTAACTTTGTTGATTTTGAAAAGGCTTTTGACAGCATACACAGGGACAGCCTATGGAAAATACTGAGGGCTTATGGAATTCCCAGCTGCATTGTTTCCATTATAAAAAGCCTCTATTCTAACTTTACATGCAGTGTTAGGTTGAGCAACCTAACTTTTGAGGTGAAGACGGGAGTCTGAAAGGGATGCACCTTATCAACAACTTTATTTTTGACAGTCATAGACTGTGTGATGGGTCAGACAACAGAGAGCAGTCCAAGAGGAATAAGATGGACAACATTTTCTACATTGGAAGATCTGGAATATGTAGATGACACTGCACTACTTACACATTCATATCAACACATCAAAGAAAAAAACAGATTGACTGAACAAGTATAGCCAGCAGGTGGGTTTGAACATCAGTCTAAAGAAGACAGAGGTCATGACACTCAATGTGGGCAATCCTGTGCCGACAACAACAAGTAACCAGAAGCTGGAACAGACAGACACATTTACATACTTAGGATGTGTAGTAACACCAGACAGCGGAACAAGCGAAGATATCAACAACAGAATGAATAAAGGAAGAACAACCTTCGCTAGTTTAAACAACACCTGGAAGTCTTCCCAGTACAGCACAAACAACAAATGAAGATTATATCAGAGCTGTGTACTTTCTGCGCTTCTCTATGGTGTGGAATGCTGGACAGTAACAGAGAAGGAAGTGTCAAAATTGTCATTTTTCCACACAATCTGTCTAAGGAAAATTCTCAGAATCTTTTGGCCAAATACCATCACAAAGAATTGCTTACTCGAAACCACCAAGAGGACATGCACATCATCATAGCTGGCAGACGCTGGAGTTGGGTTGACCACGTCTTCAGAAGAGACCCTGATGCCATCACAAGAACAGTTATGCTATGGACTCCTGAAAGAAAGCGAAAGACAGGCACGACCAATAGCAACGTGGCAGAGAACTGTGGAGGTCGAGATGCCAAGAATGAACCAGAGCTGGGACACTGCACAAAGGATGGCCACCGACCAATAAACTGGAAGCAGTTTGTTGCTGCCCTACAAGACACCGCCAGGCATGATGGCCACCGACCAACAAAGTGGAAGCAGTTTGTTGCTGCCCTACAAGACACCACCAGGCGTGATGGCCACTGACCAACAAAGTGGAAGCAGTTTGTTGCTGCCCTACAAGACCCCCTCATGCATGATGGCCCTGATTGCTTTGACTGTAGGTGGCTAAGGATCAAAGAAGAGGAAGGATGATATGACTGATGATAAAAATGATTATTTCTATTTGTTATAAGCTTATTATTATTATGATGTACAGTACACTGATATGATTAGATTATGATGTTAGATAATAATGCTGATGGATGTGAGGATGATGAATTACTCAGCAACTGATATGTATTGTAGAATGAAAGAACTTTCAGCTGGAGAAGTATGCATGTATGTGTCAAGCTCAGTGAGTATCTGAGCTGGACACAACACATGATTGATACACTCATTTACTGATGGGCTGGACAGAACACATGACTGCTACACTCAGTTACATATGAACTGGACAGAACACATGATTGCTACACTCAATTATAGATGGGCTGGACATAGAAAACCATCACTAGATGTAGCCACAGACACAAGCATAAACACTCATACAGGTATACAAGGGGATTGATATAAGTCTTGGGCCTGACCATGAAGGAGTCCCAGGAGGAAGATGAAACTTGGCACATTTAAAGTTCATCATATTTGCACTGAATGTGTAAAGTACGCGTTTGTTTCTTCAATGGGTTTTCCCGCTACGGTGCACGGCGCAATGTACCCTATTGACCGGATCTGCTGCTCCAAAGATTTGACAAAACAATGGAAAAAAAGGAGGCCAGAGCTGTGATAAAATTTCTGATGTTTCAGGGAAAAACACCTACAGAAATACACAGGGAGATGGAACCAGTGTTTCGTGATTCTTGTCCTTCATATACTTCGGTAAAAAACTGGTGTCAACAGGCTAAGTGCGGCCGCTCAAATGTTGCTGATCTGCCAAGATCTGGTAGACCAGCCTCAGAGTGCAACGATGAAAATGCAACAAGAGTGAAGAAAATCATTGACCAGTATCGAAAAATGACAATTGTGGAGATAGCTAGTAGAGTAAAACTAAATGAAAGAACAGTTTATAGAATTTTACACAACAGACTGAACATGAGAAAAGTGTGTGCACGCTGGGTTCCGCAACTGTTGACACGTGAACAGAAGCAAACGAGGGTAAATTGCTGTCAACAGTTGCTCAAAAAGTGTCAGTCAAAAATTTTTTTGGAGACTATGTTGACAGTACATGAGACTTGGGTACACCATTATGACCCCGAATCTAAAATTGCCAGCATGCAATGGAAAACCCCGGGCTCCCCAACATCTGTCAAGCCGAGAGTGCAGAAATCTGCAGGAAAAGTGATGCTGACTGTTTTTTGGGACGGCAAAGGTGTCCTTTTGAAAGATTATCTGCCTTGTGGCAACACAGTTAATGGACAGTACTATGCAGATCTTTTCACCAAACTAAGAAAGGTTGTGACCAGGAAACGAGGGATAACGCGCACTCAAAATCTTCCTTTGCTTCAAGACAACGCACCCTCTCACAAAGCATGGCTTGTGCAGCTAGCAGCCAACGATTTGAATATTGAAATTCTTCCACACCCACCATATTCTCCAGATTTGGCTCCATCAGACTTTTTTCTATTCCCAAATCTTAAAAAACAGCTAAAAGGAAATCATTTTGACAGCGATGAAGAGGTTATACTGGCATGTGATGACTGGTTTAGTTTGAAAAATAGGGTGTTCTACTCCCAAGGTCTTTTCAAGGTCAAGCAGAGATGGCAGAAGTGTGTCAATTCAGACAATGGCTATATTGAAAAGGAATAAACACTATACAAAATTTCAGCTCTCTGTGACATGTCCTTCATGGTCAGGCCCAAGACTTATGTCAATCCCCTTGTATATACATACAGACACACAGAATCACACATATAGAGACATACACAGAAACATACAAACACATAGAGACACGCACACAAGCACACACAAGCACACACACATAAAGACACACACAAGCACACACACATACAGACACAAAAACACATACAGGCACACACAAGCACACACAGACACACTAACATACATACAAACATATAGATACACAAGTGCATACAGATACACAAACACATACAGAAACACATAAACACACAAACACAAAATACACACTAACACAGAAACACATACAGAGACACAAACACATAAACACATATACACAAACACACAGACACACAAACACATATAGACACATTCACAAACACATACAGATACAAACACAGACATACACAAACACAAACACACACAGAGACATACACAAACACTTACACTCACAAACAAACAAAATACACACTATCAGAAATACATACAGACACACAAACACATATAGACACATTCACAAACACATACAGATACATTCACAACACATACAGACACAAACACATACAGACACAAACAGACACATACAAACACAAGTACATACAGACATGTACACAAACACATACAGACATATCATCATCAGCTGCCATCTCCACAATGGAGGTAGGTTGTAATGGATGTCCAACGTCTTCTGTCTCTTGTCTTGATGGTGCACTCTGATAGACTCTTTCCTGTCCATCTCTTGACGTTATCTTCCCACTTAGAGCGCTGTCTTCCTCTTGCATGTTTGCCTTCACCTCTCCCTTCTATTATTGTCTTCTGCAAGGTGTTAGGTCTTTTTATGTGCCCAAAATATTTTATCTGCCGAAGTTTGACCTCCTTCGTTAATTCTCTTTTCATACTTAGAATTTGTAGGTCCTCCTTATTTGTTTTCTTCTCTTTACATGAGATGCAACCCATCCTTCCTTCCTCTAATTGCTTATTCATTGTCCATGTTTCTACACCATACAGTAATGAAGAATGTATATAACACATGTACAGGCATACCTCAGAGATATTGCAGGTTCGGTTCCAGACCATCACAATAAAGGGAATATTGCAATATAGCGGGTCACACCCATTGTTTTGGCTTCCAAGTGCATATAAAAGCTTAAAATCATGTTTACACTATATCTATAAAGTGCGCAATAGCGTTAGGTCTGAAAAGAACAATGTACTGTAAAATTAAATACTTTATTGCTAAAAAAAATGCTAATCTTCATCATCTGAACCTTCAGCGAATTGTAATCTTTTTGCTGGTGGAGAGCCAAAATCTATTGGAAGAAGGAGGCACGTTCTAATAAATAACTATGAATAATATTATTAAAAGCGCAATATCTACGAATCGCAATAAAGTGAAGTATGCCTGTATATGACTCAGTTTTTATTTGTCTCTTATCTGTTTAGATGTCACCATTTGTCTCATGCTGAATGTAGCTTTGGCCATTCCTATTCTCGTTTTCATTTATGTATCACATCTGCCCCCCTTCTGTTAAACACCACCAAGATATACGTAGCTCCCACTTGTTCCAGGATTTTTGTAAACCCCCCCTACCTTATCTTTAATGTGGGCTTACACGTCTCACCTAATTATCATTTTGTTTTCTCTATGTTAATGTCCAAATCCATATTCTTAACCTATTTACCCAACTACACTAGTTCTTGTAAATCCCCCCCCAAACTGCGCCCCCACAAATACATACAGACACCCACATACACAAACACCCCACAGGTACATAAACATTCATTACCAGTTTCTTTTACATACACAGGTACACAAACCCCACACACAGGTACACCAAAACACCAACAGTTACACAAAACACACACAACCCACAACAACACAAACACACACCCCCCCCCCCCAAAACACAACAAACCCCTGGTACACAAACACAATACAGGTACCCCCAAAAACACACCCCCCCACAAACAAATACACAAACAAATTCAAAATCACAGGTACACAAACACACCTCACAGGTACACAAACACACACATAGGCACACACATACACACACTACATTCAGGTACCAAAACAAACATTCAGGTACACAAACACCCACACAAGTGCACATACATGTACACAAACACACACACACCAAAACCAACACACACAAACATATACAGGTACACAAACACAACAACCAACAACACACACACCCACCCCATGTACAAGTACACAAAAACAAAAACACAAACACACAACCCCCACAAACACAACCCAAACCAACACAAACCCCACACCAAACACAAACCACACCCACACAAAAACAAACACAAACACCACAAATACAAAACCCCCCCAGGCAAACAAAAAACAAAACACACAGGTCACAGACCACAAAACAGGCACCACCAACAGGTACAAAAACATAATACCACAAAAACACACACAGGTACACAAACACACACATAACAAGGTACACAACAGACACACACACAAGTACACAAACACACACACACAAGTACACAAACACACACAGAATAATCACATACACACACAGTCACTTGCATCGTCTGACTATGGACGCCTACGTTCTCATCTGTTAGGGCAATAGAGTCTCTGAGAAGCTGCAGTCCGTTACTGGCAGAGAAGTGTAGAACTGAGTCACTCAGTTCCAACACTACATGTTGTGGGTGGCCAGAGTTACTGGTCTGTAATAAACATTGTCTATTTGTTAAAATATAGTTTTAGCAGTTTCAGTTATTACAAGAGCAGGTCATTAGAAGAACAACACACTCCAGGATTTGAACTCAGGATCTTTGTCACATATGTGAATGTTATTTACCTACATGATAAATGAGAACAAATTAACTTTATTTTCAAAGGGTTTAGAATTGGGCACGCAGGCCAGTCTAACATTCTGCCTTTCCTTTCTCTTCTCTAACATTCTACCCTTCCTTTCTCGTCTTCCATCCTGAATCCATTTATTCTCACATGCATGTTAAATATTATTCTTTAAACAATAAAATACAATAAAATCACAACATATTAACAGTACAATAACAGTTTCACACATTTCAGTACCTTATCATAATTAATGTTGAACAGGGCAAAATTATCCTTAAAACTTACTTATGATAGTATATAATTATTTAAGAACATAACTAAATTAGAGTGGCATATAATCTGCACTCATGATGTATTTGAAAAGTCTGTGATTGTATGAATAAGCGTGCTTCTTAGGTTGTGTGGAAGAATTATTGCAGGCAGACGCTGGAACTGAGTTGGCTATGTCCTCAGAAAAGACTCTGACACCATCACCACAACTACCATGCTATGGACTCCAGAAGGACAGCAAAAGTGAGACTGACCAAAAGCTGTTGGTGGAGAATTGTGGAGGCAGAGATGCAAAGCTTGGGTACCACACAAAGGATGGCTGCTGACTGAGCAAGGTGGAGACAGTTTGTTACTGCCGTACAAGACACCACCGGGTGTCAAGGTCACTGATTGCTTTGTCAGTCAACGGTCAATGACCAAGGTGGAGACAGTTTGTTACTGCCCTACAAGACACCACCAGGTGTCAAGGTCACTGATTGCTTTGTCAGTCAGTTGGCAAGTACTGAAGAATAAGAAGAACAATGAACATCAAAATAGTTTTGACTCACTCCAGTTAGAACCAGTAAAATGCCCTCTAAAACTGTTGTTGTGACTGTCAACTGCAGTTGCGTTTGGCTACTACCAACAGCAAACTCTGTGGCTGCCCTCTTTCTTCGAGATGCATCTCCATTTGAAATCTGAGCTAAAGAAGGAAATGTCAATGCCATCCTTCCATCAAAATTTGCTGCACTGACAACATCACAAGTGTCACCTTGAACTCCTGGGGGACACAAGCAGGAGAACAGTGATACTGCTGGCTCAGTGCACGTTCCTCCATGTTTACACGGACTGGAAGAACATTCTTCAATGTCCTTATCACATAGGACTCCTGTTAATGTAAACAAGACTGCAGTACTGAGTAATCTATAACAAAGGAAGTTTTTATGTTCACCTAAGACATACAACTTCACAAATGTGATACAACTTCACAAATATAATACTTCACAAATGTAAACAACTTCACAAATGTAAACCTACTAAACTAATATGATACAACTTTGCTAATGTGATACATCTGTGCAAAGGTGAGATACAATGTCACAAAAGTAATACAACTTAATAAATGTGATATAACTTCACTAACGTTATACATCACAAATGTAATACCACATCACAAAGTGATACAACTTCACTAATGTTATACATCACAAATTTAATACCACATCACAAAGTGATACAACTTCACCAATGTTATACATCACAAATGTAATACCACATCACAAAGTGATACAACTTCACTAATGTTATACATCACAAATGTAAGACCACACCACAAAGTGATACAAAGTGATACAACTTCACATAATGTTATACAATTTCACAAATGTTATACATCACAAATGTAATACACATCACAAAGTGATACAGCTTCACTAATGTTATACATCACAAATGTACCACATCACAAATGTAATACAATTTCACTAATGTTATACATCACAAATGTAATACCACATCACAAAGTGATACAATTTCACTAATGTTATACATCACAAATGTAAGACCACATCACAAAGTGATACAACTTCACTAATGTTATACATCACAAATGTAATACCACATCACAAAGTGATACAATTTCACTAATGTTATACATCACAAATGTAAGACCACATCACAAAGTGATACAACTTCACTAATGTTATACATCACAAATGTAATACTACATCACAAAGTGATACAATTTCACTAATGTTATACATCACAAATGTAATACCAAGTTATCTTCAATAATGATACATCACAATTAATCACTAATGTTATACATCACAAATGTAATACCATATCTCAATGTGATACAATTTCACTAAGGTTATACATCACAAATGTAATACCACATCACAAAGTGATACAATTTCACTAATGTTATACATCACAAATGTAATACCACATCACAATGTGATACAATTTCACAAATGTTATACATCACAAATGTAATACCACATCACAATGTGATACAATTTCACTAATGTTATACATCACAAATGTAAGACCACATCACAAAGTGATACAACTTCACTAATGTTATACATCACAAATGTAATTCTTCTTAGATCCTTAACCACCGACCATCAAAGCAGTCAGTGGCCATCACGCCTAGTGACGTCTTGTAGGGCAACAACAAATTGATTCCACTTTGCTCGGTTGGTGGCCATCCTTCGTACAGTGCCCCAACTCTGGTTCATTCTTTGCATCTCAGCCTCCACAGTCCTCCGCCAAGTTGTTTTTGGTCGGCCTCTCTTTCGTTTTCCTTCAAGGGTCCAAAGCATAGCTGTTCTTGTGACAGCATCGGGGTCTCTTCTGAGGACGTGACCAACCCAGCTCCAGCGTCTGCCAGCTATGAGGGTGTGCATGTCCTCTTGCTTGCTATGAGTAAGCAGATCTTGGTTGGTGATGGTATTCGGCCAAAAGGTTCGGTGAATTTTTCTTAGGCAGAAAATGTAGTCCATCTTATTCCTCTTGGACTGCTCTGTGTTGTCTGGCGCATCACCCAGTCTATGACTGTTAAAAATAGAGTGGTTGATAAGGGGCATCCCAGTCGTACTCCTGTCTGTCTTTCACCTCAGGTTAGGTTGCTCTGCCCAACACTACACGTAAAGTTGGCATAGAGGCTTTTTATGATTGACACTATGCAGCTTGGAATTCTATAAGCCCTTAGTATTTTCCATAAACTCTCCCTATGTATGCCACTCTGATGGTGTTGTCCCCCATTTGTCCAGACTTGTATAGATTCTGCAGCTAGCTCTGGGTCTGTCTTTAAATTAAGACAGGACAATGATGTAATAACCACACCACATAAGTGATACAACTTCAACTATTGTTTACTACATCACAAATGTAATACCACATCACAATGTGATACTATTTCCCTAATGTTATATTAAACCATTCATTACACTTTAAAGTCT